>JBBPRF010000239.1:0-35912 GCA_038092875.1 Lanmaoa pseudosensibilis
CAGTGGACTCCGACTACTGTAGGAGCGAACAACAAACAAATAAAAACAACAACAACAATGCGCCACAATGCGCCACAATGTTCTAAGTACCAAAATGGAGTGCACAATCAATGATTGCAACAGACAACTGCAAGAATGTGCCCATCCAATTGACTCTGTCAGAATTTATAGCAGAAGCAGCAAGATATCATGGAGAGAAGGGGGGTGGTTGGAATAAGAAACTTGCGTTTCTCAAGTTTGTTCTTGCTGGTCACCAGGGCTTGAACTTGGAAGATCAACATATGATCATGCTCAATGTAACTCAAGGACAAATGGATATCTGGAATGTCACTGTGATTCAGGACCACAACTTGTTGATTGGAACCACAAAGACTCTCCCATGCAGTGTTACCCTTACAGTCTGGCCCATTTCTTCCTTCAGGGACACACTTACAGCAAACAATCATATTACTTTGGTCGCCTTCGATGCACGGGTATGTTGCTCTGAATGTGGGCTCTGACACATACTGATCATCATGGATGAATCATCTCATGCTAGAACAATGCTATCCATGTTGCCATGCACTCAATCCTGAATGTCACACTGGGGAAGGTCACTAATCAGTCCACCGTCTGTGTCTTCTGCCCTTGGATGTATTGCCAAGCTGAGTCCAAGAAGGTCTCCACAGAAAACCTGGAATTGATGTACAATCACTGTCTTCTTTCACTCATCCAACAGCTGATGCTGAATCAAGCCACTCATTGGCCCCCGAACTACAAGGCTGTGATGGAAACCAGTTGTGATTATGTAGGTTATCTTCATCTATACTCTCTTAACATCCCTGCCCAAACACTTGACCAATTTGTGAGGTCATACATGGAGTCCATTGGAACATTGCATCCCTATTTCTGTGATGCATACTTTGGTCATGAACTGCGTAGTTGGAAGGTGGCCATGGTCCACAATATGGAGGGCAATGGTGGAGAGGTTGCAGAGGTTGAGTCTGTCTATGAGTGTGTTGACACCTTGCATGATCTCACTAGAGTGCTCAACATGCAATCCATCCATCAAGATCAATGGCTGATTGACATTAGGTTGGAATTGGGAATCCCTGGAAAGGTTGTGGCTTGGCGTGCAAGAAATCACCAAGCCCTCATCCATTTTTTTCTTCCAGACCATGACAATACTGGAATGGCCCTTGGTCACAGCAAAAAGTACTACATCAATCATCAGATGCATCTCAAGAACCTTGCAGGTTTCCGCTGGACTCCAGGTTCTCACTCAGATCTATTTCACTCCATTAAAGCCTATACCACCAAAAATGCCATTTCTTATCAACTACACCAAGGCATATTTTCTGTTAGGAACACCTCAGAATTGCTCCTGGACTGACTCTGCAAGAAACTTCTCACAGATCTTGTACAGCAAAGTGAAATGATCTCTGACTGCATGGGAGATGCTGCAAAACAGAGAAATATGCCTCAAGAGGGCTGTGCCAGACTTAAAGTCCGAGTTTCCTTGGCTTGTCTTAACAAAGTCTTAACCCAATTTTCAAGAGGTCTTTTGAATCAAGCTGTGGTTCAGATCCCTGCTTGCCACTGGTGGTCAGTCATTTCTGTATTTCAAGTTCACACTTGCACATATGTCAGTCACTAATCCATCTGTACTCTATAGGTACTTCAAATGGCTGTGCCTTGCCGCTGTCCACACTGTCATTTCCAATCTTTACATCACTCCTGCCAAGGATTGCTCTTCTGAGAGTATTCTCACTCTCGGTGCCATGATAATTTGGATTCTAAATGGCATGCACTACACTTCAGGCTATGGCTTGCTTGGCTTGGCCAAGCAGGCATGTCTTGAAGTCTTCCTTGAAGAAGATGCTGACCCAGATGACCCAGATGCTCTCACTTCTCCTCTCATGTATGAGGCAGGGGATTATTTTCTATGTGACGTGGGTATGGAACACCAAAATATGTCTATCATATCCCATTTTCCAAAACCTTTGATCCACAAGTGATCATTCAGGCCTATGAAAATGGAATGATGAATGAGCTTTGCCACATGCTCAGTGTTGGAGAGCTTCAAGTTGCCCATATACAACCTCACAGCAAGCACACCAACAATTGTACTTCCAACAACACCGTTGATGTTGGTTCTTTCAGACCTCCAGATCATCCCTTGCCTGCTGTTGGTGACTGTCTTGACAGCATCACTCTTCCAAATTCCCCATGTCCTCATGGTCCTGATGTCAACTATTTTGACTGACATGGAGGTGGAAATCGTGAGCCCATCGCTGTAGATGTTAAACCCCACCCCAAATAGGATCCTCAGAATTCCCTCAAAAATCAAGTTTAGCTTATCTTGGAACAGATGTGCTATGATATACTCCAAGAATCCACAAACAAGAAAGGTCATGCCCAAGGTGCATGGACTAAACATACTGCATGCCTTTATACAAGAGCTCACTGTAGAAGATCTTTATCTATGCATTGAATTTCCTTTTGAAGCCATCCAGTATACCATTTTTTCCGATAAGCAGTGGCTCAAACATTTCAATCACTTTTTCCCAACCACAATTCCCTCCCACCCTCTCCAGAACTTTGGAAAATCTCACTACTTCCATTCCTACCTTAATCTTGTCTGTCAACTCCAATCCTAAAGGCTCACACAGGTTCATGCAGAACTCTGGAGAAATTTAATTCCTTGACTTGAATGCCACATACTGAATCTGATCATATGTGGTGTATCAGGAAAATATATCCCAAGGGAGTATGGAAGGGCCTAAGATTGCCATCAATGCCAGGGTCCTTGCGCACCTTCATTGTCAACCCAGACTTCGCCCACCCCCAAGACCAATGATCTGGGGGAGAAGGAAGAAGAGGCAGTGGGATGAGTGGGGAAACTATAATATCCAAGGCTATGGATCAGATTCCGCCTGTCTTCTGACATGCTATGACATTTCGCTTTCTGACCTTCCAAACCATGGAATCCTTTCCTAAAGCAGAGTTCATGCATTTGCTTTTCACACATGTTTACCACTCCCTCTCTTGGGTCCTCCATCCATGTTCTTTTGTAGTCATACAGATGGTAGCAACTTATCCATGTACATACATCCCAATTGCACTTCCATCTCATGCACTATATGTGTTCACTATTCATGCAAACTCACTATTATCTGGAATACTATGCCATATTATGCACCACTTAGTCCCATCCTCCTGTAGCAAACATAGAGTAGAGGACAGAAGTGCTTGAAAGCATGACTACTAAGTATGATTGTTCACATAGACTAACACATGAAATTGATAGATGCCCTCAATATGCACAAGTGCAACTCCAACTGTCTGTCACCCTTCCTCAAGCTATCCACCCTCTGCAGGTGCAGCTCTGCAGCTCTGAAACCCCCTCCACCCAATGCCATCTCTATCACCAATTCAAGCAGATGAGTAGCATCCACCAACTCTGAATTACCTTTTGCAGGATCCAACATATGCCTAACATGCCAGCTGACCATCCAACTGCACTCAACGACCAGATCCTCCATGAACATCTTCACATCCCCTGTATCTAACCTCTGTAGCAGCATGTCATCAATAGGCTGCAACAATCAATGTAGGGGTCAGTTTCCTGTTTGAACTAAAATAAATCGCAGAACATGACTCTACCTCTTTAATCTCCCTAATCTCTCCAGTGTCTGAGCCTGCCAGTGTGATGCTCAGTTGCTGTTCAGCTTCAGCTTCCTCTTTCAATGCATTCAAGACAGCATGGGCTCACCCATAAATAGAACAAATTTTGCAAACTCCTTTGTTTTCTGAACTCCAGATTGAGGTAGATTGTGCGCAGTGAGTGGTCTGAGCCTTCCTGGTTTTTCTGAACTTGTTCTGAGAAGTTCTGAATGATGGCTAGAGTTCCTGAGATGTGCATGCTGGTTCCAACCACAAGCAGTAGGTCTACCATTCTTTCTCCATGCAGGTCTTCTTCCTGTAATTCAATGATATGCCAATCATTTGGATTTGTTTGCCCCTATAGCAGCATGTCAGATATCATCCTTGGAATGGTCTATACTCACTTCCCCACATTTCTCCTCAGGTCTTGTACTCCCTGGCAATTTCTGCAGAGTGAAAATGTGCCATCCATCAGTGCCTTTTTGTGGCTTCCCTCCTCCTCTACTGCATTGCAACACAGACAATATAGGTACTGCAGACCTCCATGCAGCGGGATGCATCTCCACAGCCATCATTCATTTTCCAGGTCATCAATGTTCTGTGTATACATTCACATCAATATCCCACATTCGTCCAGCCTTTTCACCAGTTCATGGAATGTAGTTGGCTCACTCTCATCCGTTTTTTTGAGCTAGACTTGCAATGAATCATTCAAACAACATGTTCTGATTCACATCCTGTATAACATAGAATCACCCCATGCCAATACTACCCACATATTACCTCACTTGCTAACTCACTGTGATTATTGAAAGCTGGAACATGTTCTTCAGCTTCCTCTTAGCTAGCTCTGGAACTCCAGGGATCTGATGATGACTTCTAAAATCAGGTATCCCTGCTGCCACAGAAATCCCTACACCTATGCAGGCAACTTGGTTGGCTCATGTATTCCATTTCAAGTTCCTACATTGGCCCAGTCAGATGCTTACCACATATTAAAATGATTCCTTTTGAATTCAAAATGACTGATAACAAAGAATGTGTATGAGGGTCTTCTGGAGTAAATGCACACTTGGTAATGGACATAGGTTGGTGAATGGACTGGGATTTTTTTTTCTTGTTGTGGTTTCTTTCTTTGGAAGTATAGGTGAACCAGAAAAGGGAGGCAGAGGATTTTAAGTGTAAACAAGGTCAGTTATTTAATGTTGAAACTATGTTGTACTATGGACTAGGCCTGTCAACTATGACCAGCACCAATAGTTACCCTGGCAACTTCGAGCCTTTCCCTTCCAACAAAAAAAAAAACCCCTACTACAGTAGTGGGAATAAATATGCGTCAGTCACATCAAGATTCAAACCATGTAGTACAACAATTGACCATAGGACAGCTTTGAAAGGGCTTAGAATGGACACATACATCAGATAAACATGATGGCTACAATATGAATTGCTCCTAACTATGAAGTTTGATTTCTGTTGTCTTCTGGACCCTCAGGACCTGCTGGCTATGCAGGTCTCAGAAGATGAGTAGAAATAAAATTTCAGGTGGGAGGAAGCCATAGAGTGAATATAGAGTGGAAATCTCCAGTTGTTTCAATACATCACCTCTTGGGCAGGCATCTCCACAGCAGTTCATTCATGCTTCCCAGGCACAGTAATTTTTGGCCTGGGAGACCTGTGGGGCAAATGGGGAGTGGAATTTTCCAGCCATTTCAATGCATCACCTCCTGGGCAGGCATCTCCAAGGCGGTTCATTCAAGCTCCTTGTTGGGCATGGTAACTTCTGGCCTAAGGGACCAGTGGAATGGATGGGGAGCAGAATTCACCAGTCATTTCTGGTTTGAAGAACCAAGAGGGCACAAGAGGAGCTGAATTCACCAGTCATTTCAACATGTCACCTCCTAGGCAGGCATCTTCATGGTGGTTTGTTCGTGTTCCTGCTGCTCAGTATGGTTGAGGTTAACCCTCCATGCCACTGGCCACCAACTCTGGGTCAGGCCCACATGGCAAGTGAGAACACCAGAGGCAGCACATCACCTCCTGGATAGATGCCACCCTGTCCATTCACTTCTTCGCTGATAGAGTTTGGACGAGGGCAGAGCCCGACTCTTTTGGGTGGAGCTTTAACTCCCCAGAAACTTACATATGGTATCTAGCTTACAGGATCACAAATTTGGTATCTTTAAGCATTTCCCAGGCAGGATTGTATTTCAAGTTAGTCTGCCCAGAAGACCCAGAATCAGAAATGTCAGAATGAGGGGGTTCTGGACCTATAGCAGAAAGATAGAGCAAGGCCAGGAGGGTCTATCATGATATGTAACATAAATTAAATGTGGGTTCCTATAAAAATGGCCAAGGAAATGGTTATGAAAGATACAAGGTGAGTACAGATTGTGGAAAGCACAGCATTCTACATTCTATGTTTTCTGGCTTCAAGTGTGGGTAAAAGAATTAGATTTAAATTTTTTGCATGCAGTGTAAGGTACACTCCACTGAACTAGATGGAAAGTACCACAAGTTGTGCCACAGGAACCTCTATTGTCAAGAATTGGCTACATGTGCCTCTAGAAATTGCATCTGGCACTACGAGTTGAAAACATGGGTTCTGAGGAGTTCTTTTTCTTCTCTCTGTTTGGAAAACTTTTGCTCCATCTCCTCCAGATGTTTGGCCAATTGGTCAACATCGCCCTGCTCAGGGAGTGGGTGGGATGCTGCCCTCTTACTTCAAGGATGGTGAATGGAAAAGACACCTGAGTTCTTCTTCAGGACATAAACCCTGGAATGAAGGTACATATAAACTCACCTGTGATATCACAACACATCTTCTGTAACACGCATTCCGTACATGCACGCTTTAACCTTGGGGCACCTGAAGGTCCGGTTTCCGAGGGCCATACACATTCTGACCCGTGAGACTTGCAGGCTTGACAGATCTGTGAAAAACATATTAGGCCTTAATCCATGAAAAAATAGACTAGAAACTCACCTTGGAAGCTTCTGCTCTCTCCGATCCATCTACTCTGACAGCATGGGCTTTGGCTTTCCCTTTCCCTTGAAAGCTGACTGAAGGACCAGCCTGGAATTTGTCCTCATCCTTTTTTTCCACCTTGTATTTGACAACCATGATCAATTTTGCATGTGAGACTTCTCTCCTCTTTGAATGAGGACTGTTGTCTTTCTCTCCCCCTCGTTTCTTGCATTTTAGATATGAAGTTGGCATTCCGGTTGTTCTGGAACCTGCTTCAGGACGGTCAGTCACTCCCTTGGACTTATCCTCACATGGATGCTTACCATTTTGGCTCACAGCAGAACTATCTATGGGATCAGGAGGTGGAAGTCAAAGATAGGGGGGTCACTTCGACCTCAGTACCAGCTTCTCCTGGGGCTTAGAATCTGGTGGATTCAATGGCCCTGCTGCCATGTCTGAAGGTGTCACAGACAACGGAGGTGGCAAATATGCCTTCAAATTCACTATGCATAGATCAATTCAAATCATGGGATTTTCGCGCTCCAAAGTGGACAACTCACCACATGGTGGCAGTGCTTGCCACCAGAAATCACCTCCCTTCAGTTCAGGGAGTCCATCCACCGGTATGTCCACATATTCCTCTCCCATGATAAACAGATCATCCATACACATCTTTTCAAAAAAGTATGTCAATCCCCATGCCACTACTGTAATAATTGAGTAGCATGTCTTTCAAGCTGCCCAGAAGCCTGGGATATGGAGAGCCAACAGTGGGTGCAGAAAGTTGTTCCTAATGACATAGTAAGACCCATATGCCATGTATTACATGAACGATGTGTCGCTCACCATCTCGGCCCACAACTGATCACACATCCAGGGCTTTCAGGCTTCAGTTGGATCCACCATACGAGGGACAAGTTCGAGGGCGGCCTGTGCATGGGCCATAATAAGTAGAACTTTATAGTCTATCTTGCTTGGTGTGCCCATGTCTGTGGTGAAGACATTCAATTCCAACATGTCAGCATTGGGGGGCCTTTAAAGTGGGAGTGTGCGAGCCCAAACAGAAGTCACATTGAGCCACAACTTATGTAATCCTCTGCAACCATGGAGGCTCACCAAGTCCACAAACCCAGTGACTGCAGGTCTCTGAACTTATTTCTTCTCTTTTCTGTTTCTTACTGCAATTTTTCAAATAAACATAACCATATCTCACTGGGTGTTATTCACACGCCAAGAACTTTGTGTTTTGAGAGACGTGACATCAATGAGCTCCCCATGGACCTACAGGTGGGGGAGGAATACCTCAAGGTCTGTGGAGACATCTTGATCACCTCATCATCCAGGCAGGATTTTACAGGACTTCAGTATGTGAATAGATTGTCCATTGATGTTTCTTGCATGAGGTCATCACACTTTTCATTTCAGAACACTCCTGAGGGAACAGGAAGGAGAGATCTGAACAAGGTGCATTCAGATGTCCCCCGTAGCTCACAAGAGTCTCCACCTGGCCAGCAAGAGTGCATCAGGGCTGTCTGTGAAGAGCAGGAGGTCAGCTATTATAAACTAGGAATATCTTTGTTTGCCATTTCTTAGGCTTTCTGTATGGCCCCTGTCAGGAAAGCTTGACTGCTCAGTGTTCCTGGGTGCCAACATCTGCATGAATTCAGCATTCCATCATTGTATTTCCAGATATCTTTGTGCTCTGTGTCACTGAATTAATGCCAGTGCTGTGAACACATGCTAGCAAAAACCTTGTCAATTGTTGGGAATGATGAAGTGGGGTGAATTGAGCACTGGATTGTATTACCTCTGAACCTCACAAGCATTTACTCCTTATCTACATGATCGACTACCAGCATACAGTGAGCAATCAGCCCTGATACAATAACAAAACTGCACCAGAGAGTGAAGAAGGTGCTTCTGAAGCTGCTTACTAGAAGCCCGGGGGGCCATACAAGAAAAATATCTGCCATAAGGGTTAGATCTTACCCGATATTGTGATGAGCCACCAGAGCCAATTTTTGGATTTCACGCGGATCTATGCTTCTGGTAGTACAACCACAGATGAAGATCAGTGTAGAGTTAAATTCAAAAACCACAGGGTTAGTGCATGTTCTACCCATTTTTCTATGGTGATTACATCTTCATAGATAAATATTCCCACCCCCTGTACATGAGAAGGGCAGATTAGGGCAAAAAGAGGTGATTTGGCCAGGTCCTGCATGTAATGTAGGGGACTTGGCATTGAACCAACTCTTAGCAGAGCCTCATATTACATAAGGCTCATGGACTTCTGCCCCCAAACCCCTGTGGCTCCAGTCCACATTTTTCACCCCTCATTCAAGCCAAAGTTTCACCACATTTCCACACCATAAACACATTCCGCACTGTTGATGTAAACGTCCTAATTACTACTGTCTGGGTACAGACCTCCCTGGAACTTGTTCAAGGAAACTTGGATGCCCTGGATGTGTGATAACCTGATATACATGTACATATTTCATATTCAGACCAAGCTTCCACCACCCACTCCAGGTTCTCCACACTCCAAGCTCATTGGAAGCCTGAAAGACATGCTTTTGGATCATTACAGTGGTGCTATGACCATCAACAGTCTCCACTTTGATGGCATGCATTCAGATGACCTGTGAGTTGCCAACCAGAGTTTTGTGAACATGGCTGCAAATGCACTCCCTGGGCTGGATGGAGGCGATTGGTGGTGGGAGAATCTGCTGCCATCTGGCAAGTCTTATTCATTGTTCTCCTTTCCACTTTCTTGATTTCAATCAAACATTCAGTCACTTTTTGCAATTCCTAAGCAACCCGTAGTGCTTTCCAGTGATGCTTTCACCGAAAACAGTAAGCATATTCATTCTTTGTGGCAACAAGGTCAATCAATGGCCTGATCATCCATTCAAGACTCTTCCTCTGACATCCCTTCTATACAAGCTGTTACCAGTTGATCTTTGGTCTGAAGCAAAAAAGTAAGCATCATGGAGTTTGCGACTTCCCACCAGGATTGAGTGCTGATTGTCACAGCCACAAAGCCCAAGGCAGCTATGGTTTCTTTCCGGGACCTTTCGGTCAAGGAGCTCGATGCCTCTGCCTCTGGAACCCAATTGACCACCTCAGATTGCAAGAGAAAAAGACCTGCTTCAGTACAGGACTTGCCAAAATGCCCTAGGAAGCAGAAGAGGCTCTCCCCCATGTTTACTCCAGTAGATTCTAGCGATGAGGGTGATATCAACGATTGTGCAGGGCATCCAACAAGAGCGAGCCTGAAAGAAAAAGGAAAAGAAGCTGACCCTCTCCAGTCTGAGAGCACAGAACCAAGGGCATGTCATTCCAAATGCAGAAGAGTTCAATCCTGCTAACCTTGCTTAGGTTTGTGATGCTTGCAGATCCCATGGATTAGATGTGTATGGCCTGGGGGGGCCAATGTCAAATGTGCATGTGCTGAGTGTGTCTCTCACAAAATCAAATGCATGATCACAGGTAATGTATTGCCTTGTACCACCATTAAAAATGTCGAATGCAGCGAGTGCAGATATGTTCTTTAATATATTATAGTGTGCTGTTCTGTTATGTAGTGTAGACCGCAACAAGCATAGGAACAGAACTACATCTTCAGCTGAGCGATGGAATTGTGGCACATCTTTCTTTTTCCTGCACCATGTCGTTCATTCATGGCCCGTGCTGCACACAGTTAAGCTCTGACATGATTTTTTCTCCCTCCCATTGCTTCCTGAGTTGATAGTTTCTTCTCCTTCAACCATCACCACTGCCTCACACACTGCATGTAGTGTCACAGTGGAAAAAATAAAGGTGAAACATACACAAGACTGCAAAATGTCTGAAACAAGCTTCATTGTGAGTCTTGAGATCAGGAATCTGAATATGATCTCTTCCCACCTTTCAATGTAACATGTAATGAGGCTGAGTGGGATCTGGGAACTCTAAGGATGTGACTGAGAAATCACTCTCACTCTCAGAAGGGCGATATAATTCGTCAGATGGGCAAGAACATATGGTTCCACAAAAGCTTCTGTAGAATGATGTCTCATACTGAGATGTTGCAGTCTGTTCAGCTGCCATCTTGATGGCAGATTGAATCACCCCCCAATCAAACTCAACCCTGAACTCAGCTTCCCAAAGCTTCCATAACGTGGACCTAGACTTAGTGGTCTTGGCAGTGAGTTCAATGATGTGGTTCTTCACAGCACACAGCCCACCGTTGATAGCCAGTTCTGTGTCCTCCATTTCAATGTTAGGATATAAAAACTAGAAATAAAAGAAGTCAGGGTAAGACACATCTACTGATCACTCACACCAGTTGTGCTGTCTCTGTTCAAGTCTAAGACACCATCTTCTTTGACCCAAATGTGATACTTAATGTCATGGATCTCACACTATGTGTGTCCAGCAATGGTGATTGGACCAAGGACCAACAGCTTGAGTTCATTGTCAGAATCAGAGTCAGAGCCATCAGAAACCATGGACTGACTAAGGTCAGCAGCATTGAAAGGGCTATATTCAACTGCAGCACTGGAGCAGATCCTTTGATGGAGGAAGGAAGGGACAGAGATAGGACCAACTGATGCTGAGCAGAGTGCTCCCAAGTCGGCGAGTTTGCTGGTGGGGATTTGTAATCATGAACCTCTGAGATAGAAATTATGATGATGAGCTCAACTCAGGCCATCCTTTGACCTTGGCTCGAATCTTCATCATCAAATTGTCATGATTTTGGCTGAAGGCACACTTTACCACAGCAAAGACATTCCTGGATGACAATCCATCCTTGGTGGATGTGGAGACAAGTGTGAGATCAGGAGTGGTGAGAAAACCAGTATGCATTGAACACAGTGATAGATTGGGTTCTAGGGTGATGTCAAGACATTGGCAGTTGATCAGAAGTGAATCCAGAACCAGCTGGATGGCCCTGCTAAAATTGGTGATGGTGAACATATGGGCTGAAGTGGTCATTTCAACAATAAATAATCCACTGCTCGGGTGATGAGACAACCTGATAGTGATTAGTAACTGATCCGATCATGAAGCGGAAATTTGCTCACTTGCATTTCCCATGTGGAAAAGACCACTGTTCCAGTATGTTTTCCAGTGCCTCTAAGTCCTGGGTAGAGACTTTGCTGAACAGCTATTGGAAGGGGAAAATGATTATCAAAACATATTGTTTGTCTGGCCACTAACATGAATATGTATGATGAAATGGACCATATGTGGGAGCCTGCATGAAATTTACATCATGCTGAGAACACTATAACAGCATTTCATGCTTTCCACCCTTATGCATTCCATCATATCTGTGGTATTTCTTTGGCTAACTTTCATTCCTTGTTTTATTCTTCAGATGGTTTAATTTCCACACATTTTGTTAGTACTTGTCTGGAATATGAATCTTAAAGAGGGGTTAGTGTTATGAACACTTTCAAACAGATATTACACTACCTATACTTTTTTACTACTTCAGACTTCAATATTTTCAGACTTCAACTGTGACCTGACCTAAAGCATATGATACAGAGCAATCTGAGCACCACATTATTAAACATGCTTATTATACTACTGACATATCACCACCCAAGATCTGTAATTGCTTCAGTAGACTTGGTAGAATATTTCCTTTTACATCATAGTACTGCTTGATCCATGCATGATCTTTACATGTATATTAGCTCACTGTACATATTTCAACTGGAATCCCCAGTCTAATCCACTTGTTTGCTTATCATGTTCTTTCCTGGATGAACTAAGGTCAACTCCCCCTTATCTTCTATAGTTGGGCTCTCCTCTGCTTAGCTCTCTTCTTTTATCCTCTTTGTTGTTGTTGTGTCCAGCCAGCAGTAGCAGTCCCATGGGAAAGCTCCTTGGTGGTGTTCTAATGTGTTGCACTTCAATGTTCACAACAAATGGTATGGTGGACATTGGTAGAGAAAAGCTTGGATGAACAACCTCCAACAGACTTTTGAAGGTCAGAGCACTTCTTGAAAGAAATTCTAAATATAGTAGCAATGCCTACACCAGTGCTGGATGCAATGGAGGGGAGGGAATAACCAGCATCAAGCTAAAAGAGGATGATATTCTTTTGGATAGCAAAGAGAGATCACATGATGGTGGTGGTAAAGAGTAAAGAGGTGTGGGAATGTGTTTAAACTCAGACATAATGCTTATATGTATATCTTTGTTTGTAGCGCCAAACAAAAATGAATATTATATTATTATATCATGGTAATCCTATATCACAAATCCAAAGTTCAAAAAGTGTTCCAATGGTATAGCTGTTTTAAAATGGCCACATCTGTACAGCCTCTAGGTCAAATCACATGGCCAAGAGACTGAAATGTATCCAAGGGTTTGTACTTGGTTTGGTCCTACCAAAGCTAGGTGGGATTCCCGTGGGTGTTGGTGGAGTGCTGCATATCCCAGTTCAGGGTTAAACATTGGAATAGTTTTTGGAGTCATTGTGTTATGATTCACCAGGACTATTACTCTTTTTTGTCACTTTCTAGCTATACACTGTGTTACCATGAGTCACTCATTCAACTCCTGCCTCATACACTTTTCTTTCTCTTTTCAACTCACATGGCTTTGTTTAGTCGGCAATTGCCATTTCTCTCACATGACTCTGCAGTCTGCAGTCATGGCATCATTGACTGTGCATTTATTTCCAATTCATTTTGTTTGTAATACTAATGACATGTTGTCTTTCCATTGGCCTCTCATATCATACAACACATCATCACTATTCCTATCTCACTTTTGGCTAGTCTTTCTCATGATCTGTGCACAGATCTCTTATGAATAAATACCTTGTCTTTGCAGCAGAGAACCTTAGCTTAGACCTCCCTTGTCTTTACCTTAGTATCTCTGCAATTGACAAGGTTCTCGTTCTCTCATCCCTCGTTCCCTGAAACCCTTGAATTTTAGGATGGTTAGTATTGCCTTTGATACAACCATACTCTGTGCCTTCATTGTCACTGTTGTGGACCACCACTGGACAACTCACTTCATCCCATGAACACTTACACGTCTGGGAATTCTCCTTGAACCCTTGACCCTTAGGACTTCCCTACATCTTTAAAGGGCTATATCTGATCCTACCTGGGTTGAGCGTAACACACTGCATATATATATGAGAATCATGCATGGACCAAGTGGTGCAAGATAGAAAAGGAAATATGCTACCAAGTCTGATGAAGCAATTACAGATCTTGGTTGGTAAGGTGTGGCTATTACTAAAATAGAATAGTTGTGTTTACTAATGCTGTGTCTGGATTACACCATATTATGTGTATGTTCACATGGTCACATGCTTCAGGTTATGTGTTCTGAATGTTGAAGTCTAAAGTAGTAGTGAAGTATGCTTTAGTAGTGTAGAAAATGAAAGTGTTTATAACACTTGTTACAGTCACATCATAATGGACTTAGTATTTTTCCTTCTTTTATTTTATCTTATTGTGCTATGTGATTACCTAATCACAGATGCTCTAATCTAAATCTTATCATTTGGACTTAGTGCTCAGAGACATTCTTTGTCTGACCTTTATATTAGATCTATGATCTGCCTTATGGCTACACAGCCTTCTTAATCTCCATGCTATGTATGCTTCTATTCTATTCTATTTTATTTCTGCTTTATGCTTTCATTCCTCACAGTCTTGGGGCTGTTCATCTTTATATGAACTTATCCTATGCCCTATGTACAAACATATGTATACACCCACATAGTATATAAACCCCATGAATCCAGCCACCAGAGATCAGTTTGGTTCTCTTGGTGTTTTCCCTAGAGTATCAGAGATAAACTCTATAGTCCTTTTTTTTCTTTCCCCTTTGTGGTTTAAGTTGTCTAGTGATACCTGAGAGCACTCCCACTTCAGGGTTGTTTCAACACTAGGTGGGATGTGGGGATTCAGACAAATAAGTGGTTATTTACCCATCTTAGGATGGAACCTATGCTGGTGGTGCACATTATATGCTACAAGTTTTCCCTATGGGCTCCAGAAGAGTCGCTTTTCTTTTTGCTTTTCTCTTCTTCATCTTGACTCGGATTTCATCTATAACTTCTTTGATAGTCTTGTCCTCAAATACTAGATCTCAGCATCCCCTTTTCTCTCCTCATGGACAGCCTTGTTCCCTTCAAGGAAATCCCCTTTTACCCATTTTCTTTGTTCCCCCATATCCAGTAGATTGCTGTGGCACACTGCTTGGTCTATGCTCCACAATTATCTCTATAAATATGCTGCCCTTGTACTACTATCCCTTAGCTAGTTCTATGTAATCCAGGTGTAGTTTCTAGTCTTCCAGCCTTATCAATTGCGATTCTAAGTGCTGAGACTTCCCTTTACTCTACGAGACTTCAACCTACTCTGATAAGTGGTTGCTATAGCTAGAAAGTAGCTTCAGCATAATATTATGTCTGTGCCTACACTTCCAATATTGCCATAAAGCCAATCTAAGGGGCTGAAACCAAAACATATGCAAGTGTCCACTGCAAATTCTGATTCAGAGAGTCTTACTATGAAAGTGTGCCATTTGTTATGCTTGGCCTGGGTAGGGACAAGTGTAGCCCTAGAAAGAGTGAGAGGTCTTGTGTTTCAAGGCCTGTGGGTTGTGAAGACACCAGCAGCAAGGATTTGCCCAGCTGAGGGTATGACAGCTATAGAGCTAGTTGACTTGGGCTTACAGGTGTTATGATTTTATTGTGAATGATGAGAACAACCACAAGGCTCAGAACTACTTTGCAGTGTACATGGCTACTGGCTCAATGGATGAGGTGGGGAGCTTCATCCAAATTCAATACTGGCCTACAAGGAGGATGTACTCCAGGCAATAACCAATGGCAGTGAACAAAATGGATTAGACTGGGGTTACCAGTTGCAAAGTGTCTACTTTATATATGTTACAGGTGTGTGCACAGACCATGCTATGTGTGAGAGGATTTACTATGTATGGTTAAAGTAAAGAAGACTGCATGGGATAAGGGTAATGATAGTGTGAGATAACAAGATGGAAATGAATGTGGGATAAAAATAGGGTGTGAAAGTGACAGAAATTAAAATCATGAGGTATGTCATATGATGAGGTCTAGAGCCTAGTCATGTGACTGGTAAAGGTGAAATGATATGTTCAAAAGGAAAAAGGATAAGTCCAAAAAAGTTTGAAAATATTCATATTATAACAACAAGGGCAAGGAGCAAGGGATAAGGAAGAAGCAAACAATGAGCTCAATTGCCACAGATATGAGGATACAGAGATTAGACCAGGGAGGTCTGAGCTGGAGTATAGGCTATGAGAATAATGCCTTTTATATATAAGAGATCTGTTACAATTCTATAATACACTCTTTCTTTTCCTTGATACTTTAGCTATACACTGTATTAACATGACTTCCTTATTTGACTCCTGCCTCCTACATTTCTTTCTCTTCAATTCACATGACCTTGTCCAGTCAGCAATTTCCATTTCATCACATGACTTTGCAGCCCACAGCAGTGACATCATTGATTGCACTTTATATTTCATTTGTAATATCACTGATGTATTCTTTCTTCCATTGGTCCACAACCTCCTTATGACACATCATCACTATTTCACATCCAGAATTTTCCCAGCTCTTATGAGCAAAATCATGGGAATGAATACTATTTCCACCACTATTGACTTCTGGTACAACAAAGCCATCCACTTTCAGACCCAATGGGACCACACCAAGGAAATCACCCAGGTTAACAAGAAACCTTTGGGTGATTATCACAACTCTTCCTTCTGTCCTTAAACTTCTACTCCTGCCAGAGATCCTAATGCTATGGATGTCAATGCCATTAAAGTGAGCATGCTGACCAATGTGGAATGATAGTGTTGCCACAAAAAAGACCTCTGCTTCCACTGCCAGAAACCTGGCCATATTTCTTTATGTTTCACATATGTTTACTGCTAAGAAACTGGAGAAACATGTGAACAAGGTAGAGGAGAAGGAACTTCCCAAGTTATAAATGATTGAGGATAGTGATGACAAAGAAAACATTTGTCACATTTCTTTCTTTGCAGACTTTTGAAATGGGGATCTGCTTTGACACCAGACTTCCCTTTTTTCCCTAGTGTAACTGTATCATCTCTTGTACAAAGTCAATTCAGATTGCTGTTCAAGTCATTGTACCCTTGCACTCTCTTAAAGCTGTCAACACTTGTTTTTTTATTGATGGTGGAGCAAGCCTTAATTGTATGGATTGACACTTCACCAAGAAACATTTATTTCCCATTGAAAAACTCAAAGAACCACTTTGTGCCTGGAATGCCAATAGTTCCTACAACAAAAGCAAAGATATCCACCATGGGACCACCCTCTCCCTTAACATTGAGGGAATCACTCACAAGATCCATTTTCACCTCATGGTCCTCAAAGATAACATTATCCTCAGTACTCCTTGGCTTACAATGGTCAACCCCTCTATCAACTGGGTCAAACAAACCCTTGTAATCTCTGAAATCACTGACCAATCCAAGGAACTCTACTCCTTGCATATTACTGACACCAAATGCCATGATTTCCATTACTGGGTATCTTCTTCCACCTCCCTTCACCATGTCAACATTTATGCCACTAAGCAAAAACATGTATTCAAATACAATAGATGGGAGGAGGAGAACCAATTTCACTCTAGAGCCATGGGCAACTGTGTTCTCTACTGCACTCTCTGCTTTGGATCCTGCTTCATCCCCCTAGAATCTGCTCACATCATGTGTATTATCCAGGCCACAGAGTTAACTATCTCCACTTGTTGGGATAAACTGAAAACCATGCTTCCTCTGGCTTATGCCAAATTTGCTTTCATTTTCTTTAAGAAAGCCACCAACCATGTTTCCCCCTCTAGGCCCTATGACCACAAAATAAACCTTAAAGAAGGTTTCACTCTAAAGATAGGAAAACTCTATTCCTTAACCCCCCAGAGTATACTGCTACCAAGTCCTTCTTAAATGAAAACCTCACTGCCAGAAAGATCTAACCTTCAAATTCCCCACAAGCATTATTCTTCTTCTTCACCAAAAAGAAGGATGGTGGACTACGCCCTTGCCAAGACTACTGATTCATCAACAAACATATCATTCGAGATGCATACCCTCTTCCCCTCATCTCTGACCTCATTAATAAACTCAAAGATGATAGGGTCTTTACCAAATTCAACATCCAATGGGGATACAACAACATTCACATCAATGACAGCCATCAGTGAAAAGCAGTTTGGCCTTTGCAACTTCCCTGCCATGTTCCAACCATTCATAAACAACTCCTTCCATAATATAATCACAAAAGGATGGCTTATCATCTATATAAACAATCTTCTTATCTTCTCTTCTGATGAGAAAATCCATAAGGAATGAATGAAATGTGTTTTCTGATGCATGACTGAACTTGACCTTCATGTAAAATTAGAGAAATGTAAGTTCACCACTGACAAGGTTGATTACTTTGGACTTATTTTCAAACCTGGTAAACTTGCCATGAATTCCATGAAACTCAAGGGCATCTTCTTTTGGCCTGTCCCCACAACAGTTAAGGAAGTCCACTTCTTCCTTGGCTTTGCCAACTTCTACTGTTGGTTTATTCTGAGCTACTCCAACATCACCCAACCCCTAATAGATCCCATGAAACTGGTCTTGGACCACCACCTGTCAAGATGTGTTCCTTACCCTAAAACACTTCTTCTTTTCTGCACTGGTACCACCTATGTTGGATTTTGCTCCCCCTTTGGCCATCACCAGCAATGCCTCTTGGAACACCACTGGAGGAACTCTTCTACAAACCAACTCAAACAGGAACTGGCACCCCTGTTTTCTTTCAGTCACTCTTCCCTGCAGAGCATAATTATAATATCTATGATCATGAGTTACTTGCAGTTATCCAAGCCCTTAAATTGTGGTGACACTATATATCTCCATGGATCTCAGTTTTTCATCCAAGTCTTTACCAATTACAAAAACTTGATGTACTTCCACTCTCCACAAGCCCTCAACTTTGATCTCAAAATAATTTACATTGCTGAATCCCATCTCATGGGACCAGATGCCCTCTTCCACCAATATGACCACTTTCCAAAATCTGACCCTAATAATCAGGCAATCATGCTCCTACCCCCTTCCATCTTTGTTTATGCCATTGACATCGTCTTTGCCAACAAAGTTGCTGTGGCCTCTGCTGGCAATCCCCTTGTGCTCCAACAACTCCAATCCATCAATGAGAATATTCCCACCACATTCTATTCTTGCCTCTCTCACTAGCAGATGAAAGAGTTTGTCCTTATGTACAAAGGTTACATATATGTTTCAGACTCCAGGGACTCATGCTGATCCATCCTTAAATAATGCCATAACCATGAGACTGCCAGACACCTTGGCTTACTGAAAACATGACAACTCATCTCTGCTTAGTTCTGATGGCCTGGCCTTACTGGCCACATCTGCCATTATGTTGAAGGCTGTTCCATGTGCCAACAAAATAAATCCAACACTCACCCCATGGTTCCTCCTTTCACACCCATTAAATCCTCTGCCTCACACACATTCCAACAGATCTCATGTAATCTCATCACAGATCTTCCTGAGTCTTCTTCCTTCAATACCCTTCTGGTCATGGTAGATCATGGGCTTACTAAGGGGGTGATTCTCTACCCCACCAAGAAAACCATCACTGCTAAGGGAGTTGCATTACTTTTTTTCCACAAAATCTACACACACTTTGGACTTGATGACAAAATCATCTTTAACTGAGACTCCTAGTTTGCTTTCTCCTTTACCAAGAAACTGGGTCACATCCTGAACTACAACCTCTCCCTTTCTATTGCATACCATCCCCAGACTGATGGAGAAACTGAGTGCATCAACCAAGAAATCAAAATCTATCCCCACATCTTCTACAGCAATAACTTTGGTTTCTGGCCTGATAACATCTCCCATGCAGAATTTGCCCACAACCACCACCCTTACTTCATAACCAACCAATTGCTGTTCTACCTCATGATGGGGTATGAAACCTGTGCCTTTCCATCAGTAATTGCCAAATTCTTGCTTTCTATAGAGCCCCTAATCACTGTCCATGACAAAGCTCTCACCTCCCATGAACTTGCCCACCAAACTATGGCTGCCTGCACTCACCAAAAGTTTACACCATTCAAGAATGGAGACAAGATATGGCTCAAAGCCCATAACCTCAAATGCTCCATTATAAATCCAAAGTTTTCTCTAAAACATGAAGGATCCTTTATCATCATGAAGGTTCTATCCTCAATCACCTATAAACTTCACCTTCCTATCACATGGAAGATCCACCTGGTCTTCCATGCCTCTTTGTTATTGTCCTATCTAGAAAATCTCACATACAGCCTAAACTTTCTGAAGCCCCCACCTGACCTTATCCCAGGCAAAGAAAAATACAAAATTGAATGGATCTTACACCACTGTGGAACTCTCCAATCCCATTCCTTTCTGATCCAATGGAAAGGATATACTGCAGAAGATGACTCATGGAACCCTGAACAGGATTTGAAACATGCCAACTTTGCTCTAAAGACTTATACAAAGCTCCACCCTTCCGTTTTCCCTCCTATCTGCTTTTGACCTCACACCACTATCATCAATGGCAATTGAATTTCACCAAGTTGACTCCATCTCCACTGTCTCTTCCATCACCAACTCCACCCCTCTCCAGAATATCTCCCCTGTCAAGGACAATGAAACCCTCATTCATCCTATGCACTCTCACAGCCTGTCTCCAGGCATTCATAGAGTTCCTACCCCTCATCCACTCATGGATCTTACTCCCAAGTCTTTACCTGCTGAGCAATCTCCTTTACCTGCTTCTGTTCCTCTTACACTGATTTCTATTGCTACTGTTTCAGATACTATCATGTCAGTAGATGTTTCCATCTTCATCCAATGTCTCTGCAATAACTACTCTACCAGTGAAGATATCTTAACCCTTATCCAGCAGTTACACAATTCCCACATCATTACACATTTAAACCACTACATACCTTAAAGTGGGCTCTCCTCTTCAGGTGCTTTACTGCATCTACTTGCAGAATGAAACAATTATTCTTTTCACAGAATGATTCTCTACTTATGCAGAACAAAAACTAGCCAATTGGCTCATCCTTGACAACACCTGTGATGTACAAGCTCAGTTGTACATTGCCATGTACCAACTTGAAATGATTCCCTTTCTCATTGACATGGATTACTATCTCCTTGACCTCACCTCCTAGATCAGATTCCTTATGAAAAACATTGCCTATGTCATCAATGCCTATACACAAAAAGCTCACATCACCACCAAACAAGCTGCTGTCCTGAGAGTTGGTCAGCATCTCCCCATATCCAGGATCCCAGCACTCATGCATACCTTTTGATCACCCACTCCCATCCTGGAATTAAAAGAAGAACCACCCACCAAGAACATTGATCCCACATATCTTAAAAGAGAACCACAAACACCATCTGCCTCATCCTCCCCTCTCAATGAAGCTATACTCACAGCCATTGACCAAGCTGAAGCCCAAGCATTCAGGAACCATCCTCTTCTTCCCTCTGATCCATGCTACCTCCAAGCTTGCTTTCAATGCAAGTGTTCATATGAAAAGGGATTGCTCTGCTTACCTCTGTTCCTTTTTCCACCACTTTCCCCCAGCCACAACCAATCACAATGTCACCAATTTTGGTGTTCTGTTTGTAAAAACAAGCTTTGAATCATTATTCCAATGTCTATCTCTGGTGCCCTCAAGGATCCCCATCTTGTGCATCATCATTCTCCTTCTTTTGTGGTTTCTTTTGCACATGCATATACTATTACAAGCATACATTTTTATCTTATCAATTTTACTTATCTTGCCTAACCCATGTGGTTATCAGAGATCTCAAGAATCTCATCTTGATTTCATCAAATCCAGATGTCAGATACATCGTAGATCTCTAGGATTTTTCTGATTGTATCTTCTATTCTATATCCTCCATTACATTCTATTTCTGCTCACATGCACCTTCAGCATGTTGTGCTTCTCTTTCATTTGATCTGCCACCTCCTTTGTGACAGTCTCTTCACTTACTTTATATGGTGCTATCCTTTTCCACTTTTTCATAGTATTACTTGGTCTGTGCATCAACATATATCCTATATAAAGTAGCTCACTATGGACCTAAGTCCTCATTCATTTATTCTAAGTCTTTAGCTTCTAAGCTTTACTCTCTACCTTTGAAGCTAAGCATTAGGTCCCGAACCCCATATTCAAGCCTTACAGTCGCTTTAAGTTCTCATCACAAGATATCAGCTATGATAAGCCATCTTCCCTTGTCTTATTGATTAGGATTATATCTTATATTCCACAACCTCTACTCCATATATACTGTAGGTATAGGCTTGTTTCACACACACCCCATCTACCAGCTCTTGTGGATTTAATTGATTCCACCACTTGTCAGAACATACTCATCCTCTCCCTGTCCCTATTACTATCACAAATAAACATCTCAATGATATTTATATCAATAATGACCCTTTCAATGAGATCACCTATGCCAACATGATGGGATCTCCTTAAGAAGTCTCAGTGGTACCTCAATTATTAGACAGGGGTAATGTTATGATTTTGTAGTACACTCTTTCTTTTTCTTAACACTTTAGCTATACACTGTATTAATGTTATGATTGCATCAATATGGACCTAGTATTTTTCTTTTCTTTCATCTTATCTTATTGCGCCACATGGTTATCTAATCACAGACACTCTTATCTAAATCTTATCTTTTGAACTTAGTGCTCAAAGACACTCTTTGTCTGTCATTCACACCAGATCTGTGATCTGCCTTAGGGCTATACAACCTTCTTAATCTCTGTGCTGTGTACGCTTCTATTCCATTCCTTTAATTTCCACCCTATGCTTCTATTTTGATTGATCTTCCATTTTGCCACATCCTCATGTGTGCAGCATGGCCATGCTTCCATTTCTCACAGCCTCAAGGCTGTTCATCTCTATTTGGACTAATCCTATGTCCTATGTACAAACATGTGTACACACCCATTTAGTATATAAGACCTATGAATTTAGCCACCAGAGACCAGTTTGGTTTCCTTGGTGTTTCACCCAAAAGACATCAGAGATAAACTCCTAGTCCCTCTTTCCTCTTTTCCTTCATGGTTTAAAACATCTAGTCATACCTGAGAAGCTTATGCTTTTAGGGTTTTTTCAATTAACATAAGTCACTTGTTTAACTCCCACCTCATATATTTCTTTCTCTTCAATTCACATGACCTTGTACAGTCAGTAATTGCTGTTTCATCACATAACTATGCAGTCCACAGCAATGACATCATCAACTGTGCTTTACATTTCATTTGTAATATCACTGACATGACCTTTCTTCCATTAGTCCACAACCTTCTTACAATGTGTCATTGCTATTCCCATTCCATTCCTAGTACTTCATTCTCATGGTCTGTGCACTGGACCATTACATATAAATATGCAGCATGCATAGCCAAGTATTCCAGCTTAGACCTTCCTAGAACTGCCCTAGTCTAGTCCTAGTACTTGTGGCAATCAACTCATGCTTGCTTCCCCTTGTCTCTTTCCCTCTGTCCCTAGAAAGCCCTTGTCAATTAGCATTTGGCTGTTTTACCCAAGGCACCTTCAAACCTTGTCACCATTTGAGCTATTGTTAGCCAGGTGAACCTTCACTGCTGGAGTCTATGTGACCTGCAGACTCTTGAACATTCAAAGACCTCTGTCCTTCTAGGGCTATACTTGGCCCTACCTGGGCCAAGCATAACAAGATCCATGCATGGACCATAAGAAAGTATAACTAGAAAAATTTTTTGGAATAGTGATGATGCATTGTGTAGTAATGTGGATAAATGGAAGAAAGGGCACATCATTAGTATTACAAATGAAAGGTGAAAAATAGTGCAGTTACTGTGAATGACATCACTGCTGCAGACTGTGGGGTCATGTGAAGAAACAGCTATAGCTGACTGAATAAAGTCATGTGAACTAAAGGAAAGAAAACATATGAGGTAGGAGTTGAACAAGCAACTTGTAGGAATACATTGTATAGCTAGATAAGTAAGGAAAAGAATACAAGAAACCAAGGAATCATAAAATTATCTCAATTTAATGGTCAAGATACCATTAAAACAATCTTTCAAGGGGATCCAGTTATGTTGGCATAGGTAATGTTATCAAAGGGATCATTGTTGATGTAGATGTCATCTAAATGTTCATCTGCAACAGGTGCAGGGATAGGAAGAGGAGAAGAGCATCCAGATGAACAGCAAGACCTATACCTATGAGATCTGTGGGAGCTGATGGAGGAGGTATGCATGCAGAAGCAAAAGGATCCTTGTGATCAAAAGGAGAAAGAGAACTGGGAGGAAGTCTCTTGGTGGCATCATGGGCAAACATCAGGGTGATGACTAGGAGCCAGTTTTTTGCAAATAGAGCATCAGTATTGGTGACACTGACTTTGATTATGGCTAGGGGCAAAATGGTGGCAGAAGGGACAGAGATATGTGGGGCAGTTCCATTTCATATGTTCCAGGTGTTTGCATTGAAAGCAAGCTTGGTGGTAGCAAGGATGTGATGAAGAAAGAGGGTAACTCCTGAATGCTCAGGCTTCAGCTCTGTCTAAGGCTTTGAGGATGGCCCTGTCAAGGGGAAAGGACAAGGCTGAAGGTCTCTGCAGTTTTCTCTCAAGATAAGCAAGGTTGATGTTCTCAATGGAAGGTTCCTCTTATTCAAGAAGGGGAGTAGAAGGTCTGGTGGTGTAAAGATATTCAGGGAGTCTGGATATGGGAAGATGCCTTCTGACCCTAAGGGTGGTGGTGTGTTCTGTGGTGAAAGTTGCTTCTTGTTTATGAGCTTTGATGACAAATGCAACATCTTCAGTGAGGAATCTGACTTTAGATGCTAGATTGAGTAGATAGCAGTCTACATTGACAAGAAAGGGAATCATATCCAGCTGGTACATGGTAATGTACGCTGAGCTTGGACATCACAGGCATCATTGAGGATGAGACAGTTGGCCAAATCTTGTTTGACTCAAGAGGAGGGTTTGTGCTGTTTGCAAAATCATGGTTTTATTCTGAAGAAAGGCATAGTAGAGTGCCTGAAGGGGGAAGCCAATGTTGAGGTAGTGGTCTAGGTGGGTAAGGATACAAAGGTTGGATAGTTGTTGTATGAGGGTTAAGATATTCTGACCAGTGGGATAATTATCCCTGAGTTGCTGGGTAAACAGGGGGACATCTACAGATGAAATAGCATCTGGAAGAGCAGCCAGAGAAACTAGTGTGAGAGGAATAGGAGCAGTAAGAGGAAATTGCTTAGCAGGGAGAACATCAGAAGTAAGATCCAGAAGTGTATAAGGGGTAGGACTTTGGTAGCTAACTAGGAAAGGATCATGAGAAGGCATAGGATCTGTGAGAGTTTCATTTTCATCAGTGGAGGAGACTTCTTAGAAAGAAGTAGAGGTGGTGATGGAGGAGACAGTGGAGACAGAGTCAATGCAGTGAAATTCAATGGCAATGGAGGTGGTAGTTGGGGTTCAAGAGTGGTTGGAGGGAAAAGCGGAGAGGTGAAGCTTTTTATAAGTCTTTAGGGCAGAGTTGCCATGTTTCAAGTTCCATTCAGAGATCCAGGAGTGATCCTCTGTAGTAGTTTCCTCCCATCAGATCAGGAAGGAGTGGGTTTGCAGTGTTCTATAGTGGTGTAAGATCCATTTGATTTCATGTTCCTCTTTACCAGCAAAAAGATCAGGTGGTGGTTATAGGAAGTTTGGGCCATGTATGGGGTTTTTGTAATAGGGCAATAATAAGGAAGCACCTGGTTTTTCAAGAAGCAGGGAAATGGAGTTTGTAGGTGATTAGTGATAGAACCTTCATGATGGTACAGGGTTCTTCTTGTTTCAGGGTGAATTTAGGGTTTACAATGGAACATTTCAGATTGCAGGCTTCAAGCCATACCTTGTCTCCATTTTTGAATGATGTGAATTTCTGGTGAGTATGAGCAATTATGGTTTGTTGGGTGAGTTCATGCAAGGCAAGGGCTTTTTCACAGGCAGTGATCAGGGATTTAAGACAGGATTCCACTGCAGAAAGCAAGGATTCAGCAATCATGAAAGAAAGGGCATGAGGTTCATATTCCATTATGAGGTAAATCAGTGACTGGTTGGTAACAGAGTGGGGGTGGTGGTTGTAAGCGAATTTGGCATGGGAAATGTTATTGGCCCAGGAACCAGGGTTGTTTCTGCAAAAGATGCAGAAATAGGTTCTGATTTACTGGTTGACATGTTCAGTTTCACCATCAGTCTGAGAATGATACACCATGGAAAGGCAAAGGTTGTAGTTTAAAATGGGGGCCTTGGTCAGAGATAATCTTGTCACAGAGTCCAAAGCAAGTGTAGACTTTGTGAAAAAAAAGAGAGGCAACTTCCTCAGCAATAATGATGTTCTTGGTGGGACAAAGAATCACCCCCTAGTAAGCCCATGGTCTATCACAACCAAAAGGATATCAAAAAAGAAAGACTCAGGAAAATCCATGATGAAATCACAAGTGAAACAACCTATAAACCACTCCGATACTGGAAGCATCTACAAAGGCTGATCACTGATAGTGAAAGATAGGGGTAATGGGAAAGGGAATAACCTGAGGCCTACACTAGCACTAAGTGCACCAAGGCTGAAGTCACTGGACTAGCAGGGACAGAAGGGGAGGAGACTGAGTCTCATTCAGATGGTGCTCTAGAGAGGAGACTCCAAGAGAACTTGACTGAAGTTCTCTGGCAGCTGCTTTGGCCTTAAATATTACTCTAAGGTTTGTACATGTTTGTGCATGATCTAGATACAGGCATAGGTAATACTATAGTAGTCTGAGCAATGCGTTGAGTGCATGCATCAATCATAGCCATGAAATGGAAGATTGGACATGAGGAAAAAATACAGTTGATCAAATGGAAGGAAAACATACACCAACCATAAGATGTGGCAGAACAGAAGAACATAGCCATGTACACAGTGGAAATGAAAGTGAAACTATGCATGGGTGAAAAAGATCAGAAATCCAGGTGAATCTATAGTGTAGTGTGTCCATGAGTGCAGAAACATCTGAGTCCAAATGATAAGATAAAAATGTCATTGATTAGACAACCATGTGTCACTGATAAGATAAGATGAAAAGATAAAGGGTGAAAATGTACATTCATAACAACAAGAGATCTGTTGAAAGGGGCATGATGTTACAATTCATCAGGACTACTACTCTTTTCCTTGACTCCTCTAGCTATATACTGTATTACTACAAGTCGCTTGTCCAACTCTCGCCTCATATGCTTTCCTTTCCTCTTTTGTCTCACATGACTTTGTCCAGTCAGCAATTGCCATTTCCCTCACATGATTCCACAGTCCACAGTCATGACGCCATCAACTGCACATTGACATTCCAAATCATTTCATTTGTAATACTAATGACATGTCGCCTCTTCATTGGCTCTTCATATTGTATGATGTGTCATCACCATTCCACTACCATTCTTGGTTGCCCTTTCCCATGGTCCATGCACGAAACCCTTACGTATAAATATCTAGCCTTTGTAGCAGAGATTCTTAGCTTAGACCTCCCTTGTCTTACCCTAGTATCTCTGCAATCGACAAGGTCCTCATTCCTTTATCTCTTGCCCTTTCAAATCCTTGAACCCAAGAACAGTCAGTATTGCCTTTGACACAACTGTACTCTGTGCCTTCATTATTACTGTTGCAAACCACTGCTGGACAACTCACTTCGCCATGTGATTGCTTATGCATCTGTGGAATCCCTTGAACCCTTGAACCTTAGGACCTTACTACACCTCAAGGGCTACATCTGATCCTACCTGGGTTGAGCATAAAAAAAGGTCTAAGCTCTCCTTGATCAGCTACTTCTATGTAAGCCACCACCATTTCTTAATGACTTTCCCCAATTTCCATTGGCGACCTTGTTGCCCTGCTCCACCTCCTGACTCTACCTCTGAGGAAAATACCACCGAGGAGGACAACTCTCGCTATGACCTCTTCACTTCTGACCTCACCCTACCCTCATGAGAAGAAACACTAGAGGATACTCAGCTCTCCCACCAACTCTCCCATTTGCTCTCTATTCCTTGAGAACCCACTCCTCCCTCTCTCATGCCCATCCAGCACTTCCCTCTGTTCCAACTTCCCCCTCCTCCATCACCACTGTCTCAGAAATCCACCATGTTCTTGAAACCTGTTGAACTTTGTCTCAAAGTGCCTAAGGCCTTCAATGAATCTTATGACTGAGCCATTGAGTGGCTCAACACTGTAGAAACATACCTCTTGGTCAATGTCAATGTGTACAACACTGACACCAAGAAGGTAGCCTTCACTCTTTCCCATATGACTGAGGGATCCACACACACTTGGGCTGGAACCTTCTGCCAAAACGCCTTGACTCACTCACCACCCAATCTTGGGACCTTCACTGACTTTAAAATGACCTTTAAAAAGGTGTTTGAACACAATGATACCTTTGGCAATGCTGTTGCCTGGCTTTTTACCACCTGCATCATCCCTAAGAAGGATAAATCCTATGCCACCACGCTGATGAACTACATCTCTGAGTTCAAAAACAAAGTAGCCCTTGCCCAGATCATGGATGAAAATGTCCTCATCCAATACTTCACTTCAGGAATCCCCGCCCTGCTCATGACTAAGATTATGGGGATGGATACCATCCCCACTACTGTTGACTCTTGGTATGAAAAAGCCATACATTTTCAGACCCAGTGGGATTGCACCAGTGAAATCGCCCAGGTTAACAAGAAACCCTCAGGCAGTTATCACTCGTTCTCCCCTAGAAACACCTCCATTCCTGCTAGAGACCCTGATGCTATGGATGTCGACATCATCAAAGTAAGCAAGCTAACTGATGTGGAACGACAATGTTGCCATAAGGAAGGCCTCTGCTTCCACTGTCGAAAACCAGGACACATGTCTTTCAAATGCTCTGCCTTCCCCAAGAAGCCCAAGAACAAATGCATCAATAAGGTTGAAGAAGAAATGCTTCCAAAGCTAGAAGAAGTTGAGGATGATGATGATGATGAAAATATTCATTGTGTCTCCTTTCTCGTGGATTTTTGAATCAGGGATCTGCTTTGACACCAGACTCCCCTTCTCCCCATAGTGGTATAACCATACCTTCTCTTGTAACAAAAGCAATTGAGATCACTGTTCAAGTCATTGTACCCTTGCACACTCTCAAAGCCATCAACACTCACACCCTCATTGACAGTGGGGCAAGCATCAACTGTATGGATTGGGACTTCGCCAAGAAGAACTCTTTCCCCATCGAGAAACTCAAGGAACCCCTTCAAGTTTGAAACATGAACCGCTCTTATAATAAAAGTGGCGACATCCGACATGGCGTAACCCTCTTTATCAATATAGAAGGCATCGCCCACCGCATTCTCTTCCACCTCATGTTCCTCAAAGATAATGTCATCCTCGGAACCCCTTGGCTCTGCACTGTGAACCCCCAGGTTGACTGGGTCAAAAGAATGATTTCCATCACAGAATGCTCCGATCAATTGAAGGAGCTCTATTCCTTCCACATTGCTGATGTCAAGCAACACAACACCCACTACTGGGCACCACCTCTGGCACCTCCCCACCATGTCAATGTCTTTGCCACTGAACAGGAGAAACTCTTCTCCTACAACAGATGGGAAGAAGAAAACCAATTCCTTTCCCATGCCATGGACAACCATGCCTTATACTGAACCATTTGGTTTGAATCTTGCTATGCTCCTCTTGGATCTGCCTGGATCACAAGAATTACCCAAGCAATGGAACTTGCTATCTCCACTGGGAGGGATAAACTGAAAATCACACTTTCCCCAGCATACGCCAAGTTCACTTCAGTCTTCTCAAAGAAGCCACTGACCACAATCCCTCCTCTAGGCCCTATGACCATGAGATAAACCTTAAAAAAGGTTTCACCCTGAAAATTGGGAAGCTCTACCCCTTAACCCCTGAAGAATGCACCGCCACTGAATCTTTCCTAGATGAAAACCTTGCTGCTGGAAAAATCCACCCCTTGAACTCTCCCCAAGCCTCACCATTTTTCATCAAAAAAAAAAGAATGGTGGACTGCACCCCTGCCAAGATTACTGATATGTCAACAAACACACTGTTCATAACACATACCCTCTCTCCCTTATCTCCAATCTCATCAATAAATTAAAAGATGCTAAAGTCTTTACCAAGTTTGATGTCCGATGGGAATACAACAATATCCGCATCAAAGACAGCCATCAGTGGAAAGCGGCATTTGTTACCCACAAAGGACTCTTTGAACCCACAGTAATGTTCTTTGGCCTTTGCAACTCCCCCGCCACCTTCCAATGCTTCATGAACGACTTCTTCCATGATATGATCACTGAAGGATGACTCATCATCTATATGGACAACCTTCTCATTTTCTCTCCTGATGAGAAAATCCATGAGGAGCACACTAAACATGTTCTCCAACACATGACCAAACTCGATCTCCATCTCAAATTGGAGAAATGTAAGTTCACCACCACTGAGGTTGACTATCTCGGACTTATTGTCAAACCTGGTGAACTCGCCATGGACCCTCTCAAACTCAAGGGTATCTCCTCCTGGCCCATACCCACAATGCTCAAGGAAGTCCACTCCTTCCTTGGCTTTGCCAATTTCTACCATTGGTTCATCCAAAGCTATTCAAATATCACTCATCCCTTGATTGACCTTACTAAGAAGTCCCTCCCCTGATCTTGGACCACCATGTGTCAAGAAGTGTTCCTTACCATGAAACACCTCTTCCTCTCTGAGCCAGTATTACACATGCTGGATCTTGCTGCCCCCTTCACCATTGCCACCAATGCCTCATGGAATGCCATTGGAGGAATTCTCCTATGAGCCAACTTCAATGAAGATTGGCACCTCTGCTCTTATCTCTCGCAGTCCTTATTTCCCACTGAATGAAACTATGATATCTATGATCATGAACTCCTCATGGTCATCTGTGCCCTGAAATTGTGGTGACATTATCTCCACAGATCTCAGTTCCTTGTCCAGGTCTTCACTGATCACAAGAACCTGATGTATGTACTTCCATTTCCCGCAAGCCCTCAACTGCCACCAAGCCTGTTGGCTTCTTGACCTGGTGGACTTTGATCTCAAAATGGTCCATGTTCCTGGATCTCACCTTGCAGGCCCTGATGCCCTTTCTCATCACTGCGATCACTTTCCTAAGTCTGATCTGGACAACCAGGTGGTGACACTCCTTCCTCCCTCCATCTTTGTCCGTGCCATCGACACCACCCTTGCTGATAAAGTTGCAGCTGCTTCTGCAGGTGACTGTTACGCTCGACCTGGGTAGGATCAGACGTAGCCCTTGAAGGCATAGGGAGGTCCTAAGTGTCGAGGGTTCAAGGGTAATTCACGGACACGTAAGCGGTCACATGACGCAGGGGAATCCACTGGCACATGAAGTGACCAAGTGGCGAAGTGAGTCGTCCAGTGATCAAGTGCGAAGTAATGATGTAGGCACAGAGTATGGATGTGCTAAGGCAATACCGACCATCCTCAGTTTCAAGGGATTTACAGTCGCAAAGGCAAACGCATAGCGGGTGATGGGTGAAGGAGATGAAGGGACGAAGGGACAAGGACCTTGTCGATTGCAGAGATGCTAGGTAAGACAAGGGAGGTCTAAGCTAAGGATCTCTGCTGCAAGAGGGCAGGTATTTATATGTAAGGAGTCTGCGCACGGACCATGAGAAATAGTAACTAAAAATGGTAAGTGGAAAAGGGTGACATGTCATATGATAACGGGAGCCAATGAGAAGGCAACGCATCATTAGAATTACAAATAGAAGAGTGGAAATGAAATGCGCAGTCAATGGTGTCATGACTGCAGACTGTGGAGTCACGTGATGGAAACAGCAATAGCTGACTGGACAAAGTCACGTGAGACGAAGTGAAAAGAAAAGCATATGAGGTGGGAGTCGAATGAGCGACTCGTATGAATACAGCGTATAGCCAATGAAGTTAGGAAAAGAAAAGGTAGTCCAGGATAAATCATAACAGCAACCCCCTTGTCCTCCAGCACCTCCAATCTATCAATGAGGATATCCCCACTGCCTTCTGCTCCCATCTTTCCAATGGGCAGATGGAAGGATCTGTTCTAATGTATAAAGGCCATGTATACGTTCTGGACTCCGGGAACTTACGCAGGTCTATTCTTCAGCATTGCCATGATTACAAGACCGCTGGCCATCCTGGTTTCTTTAAAACCTGGCAACTCATTTCCGCTGAATTCTGGTGGCCTGGCCTTGCCAGCCATGTCCACCACTATGTTGAGGGCTGTGCTACATGCCAGCAAAACAAGTCCAACACTCATCCCATGACACCTCTGCTTACACCAATCAAATCCTCTGCCTCTTGTTCTTTCCAGCAAATCTTGTGTGATCTCATCATGGATCTTCCTGAGTCCTCTTTCTTCGATTTCCTCCTGGTCATGGTTGACCATGGGCTTACTAAGGGGGTGATTCTTTGCCCCATGAAGAAAACCATCACTGCCAAGGGAGTAGCAGTCCTTTTTTTCCACAAAGTCTATCTTTGCTTCAGACTTTACAACAAAGTCATCTCCAACTGTGGTCCACAATTTGCCTCTATCTTTGCAAAAGAACTCAGCTGTATCCTAAACTACAACCTTTCCCTCTCCATGGTGTACCACCCTCAAACTGATGGCGAAACAGAATGAGTCAACCAGGAAATTGAAACATATTTTTGTATCTTCTGCAGAAGTAACCCCAGTTCCTGGGCTGACAATATTTCCCATGCCAAATTCGCTCACAATCACCACCCTCATTCTGTCACAAGTCAATCCCCATTCTATCTCATGATGGGATATGAACCCTGTGCCCTTCCCTTGGTAATCACCAAGTCTTCTCTCCCTGCAGTAGAATCCTGCCTAAAGTCCCTGACTGCCACTTGAGATGAAGCCCTTGCATCCCATGAACTTGCTCGTCAAACCATGGCCACTCATACTCACCAAAAGTTCACACCATTCAAGAACGAAGACAAAGTATGGCTCAAAGCCTGACCTCAAATGCTCAGTCATTAACCCCAAATTTGCCCCTAAACATGAAGGACCTTTTACCATCACAAAAGTCCTATCTCTGATCATCTATCAACTTCGCCTCCCTGCAACCTGGAAGATTCACCCAGTCTTCCATGCTTCTCTTCTTTCACCCTACCATAAGAACACCATCTATGGACAGAACTTTCCAAAGCCACCACCTGACCTTATCGCCAGCAAAGAGGAATATGAAATCAATCGAATCTTATGCCACTGTGGAACTCCCCAATCCTGCTCCTTCCTGATCTGATGGAAGGAATACACTGTGGAAGATGACTCATGGGTCTCTGAATGGAACTTGAAAAATGCCAACTCCACCTTAAAAGCTTATAAAAAGCTTCACCCCTCCGTCTTTTCCCCCCAATGCTCTTAAACCAACACTTCCACCACAGTCTTCAAATGGCCATTGAATACTCCCCTTCTATCTCCATCTTGACTGTTTCATCTGTCACAGCATCCACCCCACTCCAGAACATCTCTCCTGTCGAAGCAAATGTAACCCTTCTCAGTCTTCCACCTTTCTACCACAGTTCTTCTCCTCCCTCTGATCAAGCTTATTCCCCTACTTCATCCCTGGATCTTAATACCGATGTTCCAGCTATTGAGCAACTTCCTCCTGCTACTTCTACTCCTTTTACACCGGTGTCTGTCGCTACTTTACAGGACACTGTCGTCTCCATAGATGTTCCCCTGTTCACCAATTGCCTCTGTGAAGATCCTTCTTCCGGCGAAGATATAGTTCTCCTCTCCCTTCTCCTTCACAACCCTTGAATTGCTTCCCACATCAATCATTTCATTGAAGTTGGTTCTCCCCTTCACATGCTCTACAGTGCTTACCTGCAGAATGAAACCATTCTGATGCATGCCAATGTCCCTTCCTCCCACGCCGAAGTAACCCTTCATGACTGACTCATCCTTGATGATGCTCATGACCTCCAAGCCCAGCTATACATTGCTATGTACCAGCTGGATATGCTCCCCTTCCTAGTCGATGTCAACCGATACCTCCTAGATCTCACCGCCTGCGTCTGACCTCTCACCAAGGATCTTGCCACTCTCATCTCCGCCTGAGAACAAGCTGCCACTATCATGGCAGGCAATGAGGCCACCATCTGCATCAGCCAACACCTTCCTATCTCCAATTTGCCTGTTTCCATGTGTTCCACCCCCATCCCTGAAGAAGAGAAATCCCCGGTTGAAACCATTGACCCCACATACTTAGAACATGAACCAAAAACACTGTCTGCATCATCTTCCCCTCTTAGTGAACATATCATAGAAGCTCTACACTGCATCAAAACCCATAACTTCCAGGGCAACCCACTTCCCCCTTCTAATCCATGCTATCCCCAAGCGTGCTTCCAATGCTGCTGCCTTGGACACATGAAATGAGATTGCCCTGCATACTCCTGCCCCTTTTGTTTAGACTTCACCCCCAGCCATAGCCAAACTCAGTGCCAGAGTTATTGGTGCTTCCAATGTGGATGATGGGCACCAGGACATCACACAGATATCTGTATCTGGTGTCATTGAGACTGTACCACTCCTTCTTCCTCTTTCTCTTCATCACACCAGTCCTTTCGCCCTCACACATGAACCCCTTCTACCAGTTCTCAAGGGTCCAATAGATCCCATTGCTTGTCAGGACGCTCTCGTTCTATTCCTGTCCCTTTGCCTATTGAGACTAAGCATCTCGATGATGTCTACATAGACAACAATCCCTTCGGTGATGTTGCCTATGCCAACATGACAGGTTTCCAGTGAAGGGTCTTAATGGGACTTCGACTGTAGTGAGGGGATAATGTTACGATTCATCAGGACTACTACTCTTTTCCTTGACTCCTCTAGCTATATGCTGTATTACCACAAGTCGCTCGTCCAACTCTCATCTTGTATGCTTTCCTTTCCTCTTTTGTCTCACATGACTTTGTCCAGTTGGCAATTGCTGTTTCCCTCATGTGATTCCACAGTCCGCAGTCATGACGCCATCAATTGCACATTGACTTTTCAATTCATTTCATTTGTAATACTAATGATGTGTTGCCTCTTCATTGGCTTTTCATATCATATGACACATCATCACCATTCCACTATCATTCTTGGTTGCCCTTTCCCATGGTCTGTGCATGGAACCCTTACGTATAAATACCTAGCCTTTGTAGCAGAGATCCTTAGCTTAGACCTCCCTTGTCTTACCCTAGTATCTCTGTAATCAACAAGGTCTTTGTTCCTTCATCTCTCGCCCCTTCAAACCCTTGAGCTTGAGGATGGTCAGTATTGCCTTTGATGCAACCATATTCTGTGCCTTCATCATTACTGTTGCAAACCACCACTGGACAACTCACTTTGCCACGTGATTGCTTATGTGTCCGTGGAATCCCTTGAACCCTTGAACCTTAGGACCTTACTATGCCTCAAGGGCTATGTCCGATCTTACCCAGGTCAAGCATAACACATGATGCAGAGGATTTAATGGGCATGAAAGCAGAAACTGTGGGATGTGTGTTGGATTTGTTTTGCTGGTATATAGCATAGCCTTTGATATGTGGACATGGCCACCAGAATTCAACAAAGACAAGTTGTCATGTTTTTAGGAAGCCAGGATGTCTGGCAGTTTCACAATCATAGCATCACTGGAGAATAGATTAGTGTAAGTTCCTGCAGTCTGGAACATATATGTGACCTTGGTATGTAAGGACAAATCCCTCCATCTGCCAGTTAGAAAGGCAAGAGTGGAATATCTCTGTTAATAGATTGAAGGCATTGGAGAACAAGGGGATTTCTGGCAGTTCAAGAGCATGACATTTCTAGCACTGGGATTCAATCAGAAGCTTCATTCTATGCCTTCATTATCATCCCTGCAAAGAACCTGTCAGAAATCCCTGCCTGTGTGGATAATCTTGTATATGCCACTTTTCATTGCTTGCATCACTTCCAGACCATGTGTAAAGTTTGCTGTCAAAACTCTAGTAGAGACTAGAGCTCAGCTGCTGCCTAAGATGGGCAAGAACAACTGTATTTACCTAGTAGAGACTAGAGCTGCAGTACATAAGTCTAGGAGTAAATACTAAGTAAGA
>JBBPRF010000240.1:0-35861 GCA_038092875.1 Lanmaoa pseudosensibilis
CAATATGTAGAGTTGTAATATTTTGGATCCTCATATCCTGGTGCACATGTGGGCATCCTGGATGCCCATGTTACTGTGTGGAATTGGAATTATATGGATGTGATTATAATCAAATATTGCATCTAAGGTTGTGATGTGTTTGAGGCACAAGGGATGTACATGAGTAGTATTTTTCATGAAAATTCTTTAACCCTAGAGCTAGGGAAATCCCAAAAGTCAGTCTCATAACCTAACCACCAACTCATATGGTTAGACTTATAGGGATAGGTCACCATCCAGGACGGCCACATTGTCTGTGCATGTTCGTCCATCACATTACAAAAAGACTATGGTTTGTATATTTGCTATATCTTGATCATTTCTTTCAGTATTTGCTTTATTCTCGTGTTGCTTGCATAAGCAGCGTCACCGAGTGCTGTGCGGGCGTCCAGGACGCCCATGGTGCATGCCATGTGTGCACCATCATCAAGTCACACATCACACACTTTATAGTTTGTATGTTGGCTACATCTTGGTGATATCTATGGGTATCTGCTTAATTCCGGTGTTGCTTACATAAGAAGCGTCACCCTGTGCAGTGCAGGGCATCCAGGATGCCCATGTCAACACACTACAACAACTCACATGATCTTCGTATTATGTAGATAGTATTTTCGTCATGCATCGTTCATTTCTCAATGGAATTACGGAATCGTTGCTGCATTTAGGAAGCTGATATAAGCACCCACATGCCCCCATGCAATTCGGGCGTCCAGCACGCCCATGTTAACACACCAACACTGACTCATTATGTAGATAGTAATGTGTAACCATACAGTATCTTCATCGTTTCTCAATGCAGTCACGACATTGTTGCTGCATTGTGAGGCTGGTGTAGTCTACATGTATGGTGCACTCACCAACGTATTGTTCATGATGACGTCTCACCACAACGCCATGTCCCGACATTGCATGGACTCGGGTCCCCATCCTTCCGACTTCCGAACGTCGGAAGCACCGCAGGTTGCTAGCCCAATATATGCACATCGTTTCCTTGCATGTGGGCAGCATCCACTGGCAGGCCGATCGACCACCCGACCATGCATGCAATGACATCACATGCCCATCGTGCAGTGTGGGCGTCCTGGACGACCGCCCGACCGTGCATGCAGTCGAGTCACACATGGGCGCATCACCCTGACCATGTGCTAGGCCATCGGGGGTGCATGCAGGCGTCTCAGACGCCCCACCTGACGATGTGCTAGGTGTCGGGTCACATGCGGGCGTCTCGGACGACCATCCAAGCGTGTCGTTGTTCACACTACGGAACTCCCATCCCCGGTGCACAGAACAGGGTGTCTTTGCATCCGATTCAAAACTCTTTCGATAGGGGGGGACCTTCCATATAGGGAACCCTAGTGTCCCGATCGGGAACCCCAGCCTCCCCTAGGACCTCCACCGAACGGGTCTCATAAGTATGGCCAACAGGGATTCCCCGGTTTCTATCCCCACGATCCCCTCGTCATAAACACGGCTAGTGGAGTATACCACGGTTACCTCGATGCGAACTCACCACCAGCGTCAACCTGCACAGGTGGTATGGAATGCGCTTGATGGGCCACGACCACGGCGTGAATCGATGATTGCCCCTACTGTGACGCTGGGGCTTCCTAAAGGAGCCGTTGAGTCGCATCTTGCACCCAAAGAACCGGATCGACGTTGCTTTGAGAGAGACTGAGGGACACGACAAAGTACAGTACTGTTTATATACCTCTAAGGGCAGCCTTATCTAGGTCCATCAGTTCAACACCTATCTCCCGTAGACGCGTTACTTCATTACAGAGCGGCCAAGTGAATGGACAAATCTGAAGATCTGACGAACGTTGAAACCTTGACTCCCGAAATGCACTCATCCAGCCCCTCGTCTTTCCCCGGCCCACATCGCCCACCAAACGCACCGCCGCCGACTGCTGTTGTCGCTAGGGTATAACACGGGTGACACCGCGGGTCGGCCAGCCAACACCGTACCCGTGACGGTACGGGTACGGTATATACCGTGTAACCCGCGGTGTGGAAACACCCGCGGGTGGATACTAGTATTATCAGTGAAATACAAGTAGCATATGATGTTTGAGGCACTAATCTACTACTTGGTCCTCCTCCCTGGCCTTCCTTTGCTTGAGAGCTTTTATGGCCTCCATTAAATCATCATATAGCATCAAATCGCATCGCAACCACGAGCCCAGACAAAGCAGAGCCCGGGTTGACGAAGGTGATAGGCGATTCCGAGTGAAGTTGAGTAAGTGCCGACCTTGAGAGAACACACGCTCGACAGTTGTTGAGGTCGCTGAGTCGACAATGACGGTAGAGCCGGGGTATGGTAAGCGTGTCATTGTGGTAATAGGAGCGAGTTAATGACTTACGAGGAACATTGAGATAATCCAGTGCCATGCGGTGCAACTTGAATGACAATGGGACTAGATGAAAGGGTCAGATCAGACAGATTGGACTGCGGCAGGTTGGAAGGCTCAGCAGCAGTCGCAGGAACAGATGGATTTGACGAGGTTTTAGCTTTCTTTGGAGGGCGAATGGTGAGCTTCACAGCCTTCCACGCAGTGGTCTTGACGGCGGCCTCAACTGTCTGAATCAATGTTGAGATCATCGAGTGCGATGACTCGGAGGATGAGGTTGTCAGAGACGACTTCACTGAAGAACAATCGCGGGCCGCCATTTTCACGGGAATTTTTGACTTGCCCAACTCTCAGTGCAGACCTCGTAAATATCCTGCATGATGGTCGAGTACTAATCAGTATTCATTGTATTTCTGGATGAGAGTGTTGAAGACAGCAACGAAGGCGTTCCTTTATGCCATCGGATTGTGAATTTATTTCTAGTGAAATTATCTCCTCCCCCCGGTGGACAGATCTGGCTATGAAAGGATGTACGACGCGCGGCGGGAGAAGCTTGGAGGATCACCCGCTCACTGGGTGAAGGCTTGGTCTCCGACTCCGATAGTGCACAGCCACATACCCGCGGCAGAATCCGTACACCGCGCATACGGGTACGGTGTAGCTGCGGGTTTGGAAATTGCACACCGTACCCGTACCCGCAGTACCCGTACACCCCCCACCCGCGGTGTAACCCATACCCGTGTTATACCCTAGCTGTCGCACCCACTCTGACATCCTTCGATGCAAGCGTCATATCAGAAAATGCGGCATACTAGAATTTCATCTCAACATCGTCTCGCCAGGGCACGCGTTCGTTCGCTCATGATGATCCTCTCCCTGATTGCTTCATCGGAGTCACCGTCCTGCGTGAAGACGCGGCCTCCCTTTCTCCCTCTCTTTGGCGTAACCATTGCAGCCTGGACTGCCAGTTCCAACATCTCTTCCCCAGGTCATACCACCCGTCTTGTCACCAGCATCCCCCTCAATAAACGCGTCCTCGTAAACCATGACAGCCCTCGGTCTTTCTGCCTTGGCCGAAGCTGCAGCGCCTTACGGTATCAAGGTTCATGGATGAGGATGACAAAGGTGAATAATGGAGCTGATTGCTTTCAAGAAGGCAGCAAGACCTTTTCCACGGTGTAGACAGATACCGAGCCAAAGAGGTTTGAGCACCTCGTTGAACGACTAGACGTCCGACAAAGAGATGAAGAGGAACATGCTCAAAGCGGTCAAGCAATGCGCTGCTACAGAGGGTGTCACGGTGCAGTACGTTAAGTGAGACATTCTCCCTGACTTTTTCAAGTTGTTCTAGGTTCGTTGTGTAGCATTGGATGGACACAACTACCGCCAAGTCCTAGAGACCGCTGGAACTCGCGCAAAAAGCAGGCATTTCGGAGATTGTCGGTAGGATGGTGAACGAGCCCAAGGACGAGGCGGAGCCTTGCCGGAAGACAGCTATGGAGACGATCACCAAGGTCGTCGCCACTCTCAGTGCCTCGGATATTGATCAACGTCTTGAGGTTTGCCTCGTATCAACTATTCCTTCGGGGAGCGGACCACGGAAGACCAAGTCGTGTTGACAGGTTTGGTACCACCGCCAATACTCTCGGCATTCGCGTCAAGCCATATCCCACCCAGATTGTCCCAACCGTTAAGACATTGTTTCATTTTCCCAACCGCATAAATGATACCAGTCAGTCACCGGCTATAATATTTGATGTATCCCGTAACATAGATACGAAAGATAGACTATCTTTTATATCCTATCACTCAAATCCTGGTAGACTGTATGTACTGTACTGCCAGTGGTATGTTACAAAACGGATGAGTATCACGCTGAGTCTGTTATCGTGAAAGGAGGGAGCTTGAAGCGCAACCATGCCGACACTCTGCCTTTCCCCTGGTGGAGAACCTCGACATTGACAGGCTTTTTAGCAACGAACCTAGCAGGGGGCCTTGCCTTACCACCCTGACCTTTCATGAGACCACACTTGTGATACTTGCATGTGAACACGTAGGTCGAGTCCTTGTACTTGGAGCGGAGCCAGGGTTGGGGGGTGAAACATTGAGGACACTGCGCAGGGATGGGCTTGCCCCAGGGATGTGTATCGCGGTGTGACCAACGATACCTAGTGGTGGCGATGGCCTTCTGCTGATCAGAGGTAGACATGGTAAGGGAGGTCATGATATAAACACCAGAGTGGCACCCAAGGTCAGTCGACTGCGCGAGAGCGTTTGGGGCTGCGAGATTGATGTCTTGACCTTGAATGAAAACAGCGTACGAGAGGTGTACCAGAAATGACCATGTCAATCCAGGGTCAAGATGCTCTGCGTCAAATGTGATTGCTGAAGAAAACCCGAACCTTAATTCATGTGAGTGCTTATGATACTCACTCCGGTATGACCACATACCTCCCAATAACGCTGCACAAAGAGTCAAAACTTTCCGTTTCACGGACAATAGACCCACAAGCCAATAGGAACAACGTCGCTTTTCTTGTCTGCATTTTGTACGGATCAAGAAGAACGTCCATAACCTTGCTGACATCAGTCTTGGTCAGCATTCAGAGTTGAATGAACGTACCTCAGCAACCTTGGCGGCAACATCTTTTCGGCGGTACTGTCCAAGGTAAAGGTCCCCATTCCCGTTGCTGTGGTCAGATATCGCAAAGAGGATGTTGGCCGCGTTGGCATGCGTGATTACTGCGGCCTGTTCATTTGCGAGTTTGGTGTATGCAGTTGTTGTCGCAACTGTGCCCAAATCAAAGGGAACATCGATGACCTTGAAGCCATCTTGTTTCGGGAAGTACCGTTTGAGATAATTTTCAAGCATCTGGATTGGGCCATCGGGTGGGATTGTGCTGAGACGTAGGTGAATGATGACCATGGACGTAGAGTGTATACTAGACCTTGTGGGGAACTGAAAGTTCCCCTTGACAGGAGGAGGAAACGGGAGTGCAGGTTTTCCGTCCTGGTAGAAGGCCTGTTTTGTAATCAGCATGCCGGTGTCTGGGCAGCCGCGTCAATTGAAAACTCACCTGATATGGAGAAAGGGACCTCGCCGCCTTGTCTGCTTGTATGTGACAAGGCAGACAGAGGAATATGACAGTGGGAGATGACACTATCGCAGAGTACTCGGACGAAATCGGAATGCACCGGGAGCAGGCAGCACGGGGACAGCTGTCGCACAAGAATAGCTGCTCACCCCCATCACCACAAAGGTGACAAAACTGATGGAGTTCAATAAAAATATTAAGCTCGAATAGATCTCGTCTACTCACATCATCACTGACATCCTTCATGACGGTGTCTTGCTCGCCCCCCGATGAGTCCTTCCTGGCCCCTGACGCGTCTGACTGCCGTCGCACTGCTCTGGCGGGAATGGTGATGGTGAGCCCTTTGAAACCTGGCGCTTTGACACATGGTGCGTCCCCTCCTGATGTCTTCTTAGCAGTTTGCTTCGTCCGGGCCATGGCATGTATGGTGGTCCTCAACCTACAGGCTCGTGTTGTCGTGCACCTCACCTTACCTCAGAATTCTGAGGTGAAACTCCGACGCTACCTCAACCTCACCTCGCGGCAGCACTATTGTACTCGAAGATGCCGTAGTCGTTTCACTTCACCATCCGCATCGTAAGGACCTCTATAAGTTCAGGTCCCCTTAGTCCCAGGCTTCGCAATGACGACGCACAAGTCACAATGACTATCGTGGGGGTGAGGGATCGTCGTCATCGTCACCTACATCAGTTTGGGTAGTAGATGACCCTATAGTTAGTACGTCCTTCATTTCCTCCTCTGGTCCATTAAATCCCCACCAAACAAACAGCACAGCGTCCACCCCAGACAACTGTTCCTCAGGTAGCTGCACGCGCCTCGATGCCTTCACTCGACGGTCCTCAGTGCGTACGCTTCAATGGACTCTGCACACCGTGACCCAGTCCAGCCCATTTCACCCCCACCTTCAATCGACGCCTACGAGAAAACCCCCGCAAACAATCGTCGCCACTATATCGAAACTTGCCAGCGCAGACACGCCCGGTAAAAGACCACGTCTAGAAGCCATCGAATCTGGCTTGTGAGCTCGAGTCGAAGATGAGGCACCCCGACAACTACCACCAGATCTCCAGCATATCGTCCCAGAACGACCAGACACGCTTCCATTCATACACGGCGTGGAGCCAAACGAAGTCACTTCCACGCCTCACCTGCTTCGGAAGCGATCACAGACGTCGAACCCCCCCCCCGTTTATGGTACAGTTTCCTCGGTCTTTCCCCCTTCCCAAGAATCCGAGTCCAGTGTGAGGCCATCCACACCCAAGAACGTCCGTCCACTGTTGTGGAAGGACAACACCTTGGACGTATCTGGCCATCCCGGTGAAACCTCTGCGTCTGCGCTACTGACGCCGCCTTAGTCCGCCCTTCACCCGAACCACATCGAGGCATTTGCCTTTCCTGAAAGCGGTAGCGGCAATTCGAGACCTCAGCTCGTCACGCCAACGCGATACAAGGGTAAAGACCGGGTCGACGTGCAATGGGACCAGCCCATCGAAGCCGAGGTTCTTCACCCTCAGATGCGTGTGCATCGCCGATTTATGACCGTTGCCTTTTTACAGGAAAACCCGTTTGTCGACACGACCTCGTCTCTCAAATTTCCAACAGGGGCGTCGTATCCCCCCCACTCCTCGCTCGACTCCCAAGGCTTGTCCTGCGCACCAACGACCGGGGAACGCATCACCAACATTGCCAGGATGCAAGATACAACCCACACGCTCCATACGTACGCCCACAATTTAGACTTGACGTAGACTTGACGTGGTCCAGCACATTGAATGCCCCGAGCGCCAAGAGAACGCGCTCGCGTTTGAGGACGAGGCTAAGAAAAAACACATCGCAGCATTGTGTGCCAAGCGCGATGTTTTAAAGTGGAGACTTCGCCAGTGCGTACTTGTTGTTGTCATTGCGTCATTGTTCCATGTCTCGCGTCCCACTTACTTTTCGTCGCATAGGACATCTAGGTCAGAAGAACGTTGACCCTGGTCACATTTTCATCTTGTTCCGGTCCCCCAATATCCCTAGTTTGGGGGGTTCCATTCATCTTTTTTTGGGCCGGTTCACTTGCATTTCAGTTTGATTGTACCTCTACCCATCGACTATCCATGTGTATTATCGCACTGTATGTGCTTTGAAGAAAAAAAGCTGTTGATAACAAAGAAAGGCATCCTTTAGATCTTCTCTAGGTATCACGCATTCGTGGATGCGAACATGCATGCACACTGAACTTTGAAGCCTTGAAGACCATCATCATCGCCTGGGTTATGAGGGGCGCATTGATTCACACTCGTGCTCGCAAAGGTCAAAGAAGAAGAAGAAACAAGTACTAGAACTGGAACTGGAACGCAAAACATCCGTTTCATCATGACCTTTTCTTCCCTTCTTCCACCACCGGGCCACCCCCATGCACAATCATCTGACCGCCCCTTCAAATTAAAGCTGAACCCCTCCCTCGATGTCAGTTTCACATCATACCTTACTGTCACCCATGCACTGTAGTTGCTCGGTCATCCAGATGCACGTTTCTTCCATGCCCACGCGTGACGACGGGGCCGGACCTGCGACGTTTGGTACAAGCCAGAGACGTTGCCATCGTGATGCGGGACGTGGGACCGGTCAGTCTGAGGGTGCGTATGCCCATGTTTATGATCGCGATCGATGATCACGCCATGCCAGAAGGGCTGCAAGTGGTGCGGGAAGCCCGTTCGGGAGGAAAACGAAAAAGAACACCGGTGAGGGCCTCTGGGGACAGGGTTGTTGTAAACCACTTGGAGCCCAGTTTGATCATGATACAGAGAGGATTGTGGGAGGAATAGGGAATTCAGGAAAGGGGAAGGGGACGGGAATGGGCCCAGAGTCCATACTGTTTCAACATCAGCAGATGTATCAAATCAGGAAAACCACCCCTCGGCCCTCGATATTCAGTGATAACGTAGTGGCTTACATGGGATGAAAAAGTCTGAGCGCGTCCGAGTCGTTTCTAGAGAGGGGTCCTTGACGGTCAGTCATTCGTCCCTGGATTACTGTAAAGATTTCTCGTGCATTGCATGATTGAGATTTGTCGCTGGTGCTGGACCTCTAGAACAGACTCCAGCCGACATGAACCCCACGACGTGCATCGAGTGCCCGAAACCGAAACCAAATGGTGACACACCGTCGTGCGTTATACTCGTGGACCGAGACAAGCCCGAAATTCGGTGCTGTAGCCCCCCTGAAGCCTCAAAGCGAGGCACGATGATCCTACTAGTTGGGGGTGGTGCGCTTGCCATAATTCCGGGGTAACGCGGCACGTGTTCCCTAACAAGTTACTTGTTACCCACCCTACTCTAACTTACGTGCTACACTTCTCCGACATACAGTAGGGAGTCCGAGGCCATCTCTCTCCCTTGCAACGGGGATCGTCATGGATTGTGCAGGCAGTGCGTGGAGTTACACCTCCGAGGTAACCTCGTTGTCCGTGTCATATTATAGTAATCATGTTCGCGTACTTACGAGTTCATTCAAAGGAGGCACGGTCGAGGTTCAGCATGTGACAATGAGCAGGGACGCGTCTGAATCGTGGTCAAGCCACCATGCGTTCGTTTCGTATATCAATGGCTTGCCTCGTGGGTACGGGCTGGTCTCCTCATCTTGAATAGAATTTACCCAACCGTCTGTCTACGGTTTGCCTCATAGGTACGGTCCCAGGCCGATCATCAAACTACCTTGTGAACAAGGTAACCTGCGTATCGTTACCTTTTTGGTCCTGGCTCGCTCGCACAGTATCCCAGCATCTTCTCAAGCTACCATATCGATTCAACTCCAGTCATCCTGCATGGATTCGAAAGGTGATCGTCTCTTTCTTTCGACGCGGAGAGCGGTAAAATGATGTGCATACCAGTTGACCAGTTGCATTCACGGGCTTAATCCCTTGTCGACAAATTTGAGCAAGGAGGCGGGTCCGTTGCATTGATGGGGCAATCGCCCTCGATCACGAAGCACTGGAACCTTGCCCACACGGTCACCCCAAGCGACCTGTCTCCTTGGGTGTACTTTCAAACCATCTCAACGATCGTCACAGTCAGCTCGGGGAGATGATGGATATCCAGGAGGCTATTGTGCTCGACCGGGAAGCGCTGGAACTCTACCCACAGGGGCACCTCATCGCTCAGCATCTTTGAACAAGCTCGCAGTTCATCTCTCGGCTCGGTACAAGCAACTCGGAGCAATGGAGGATCTCCACGAGGCCATGGCCCTCGACCGAGATGCACTGGCGCTTCGTCCACCGGGGCACCTTTGTCGGTCAATGTCGTTGAACAATCTCGCAATTCTTCTCCCCACTCGGTACAACCAGCACGGGGCAATGGAGGATCTCAACGAGGCCATTATCCTCGACCGAGATGCACTGGCGCTTTGCCCACCGGGGCACCCGCACCGGTCAATGTCGTTGAACAATCTCACAAATCATCTTTCTACTCGGCACGACCAGCTCGGAGCAATGGAGGATCTCAATGATGCCGTTGTCCTCTTCCAAGATGCACCCGTGCTTCGTGCATCGGGGCACCCAAATCGATCAACGTCATTGGAAAACCTTGCACGCTATCTCCGTGCTCGGTTTGCACAGTCAAATCAGTTAAATGACAAGGAGGAGCTATTCAGTCTCTACGCTGCGCTCGCACGTCCATCCCCAATCGTGTCTTCCACCGATTTATGGGCCGCCAAAGCATGGATCCATGCAGCTGAGGATTTCCAGCATCCTACAACACCTCTAGCATACGACACGTCTCTTCGATTACTCATTCATCATCTCGCCGTTCTACCATCTCTACCTCGACATCTTCCTATCCTCAGGAACCTCACACCGTCTCTTGCAGTCGACGCGTTCTCAGCCTGTCTTCGTCACTACTCTCCCATTAATGCGGTTGAGCTTCTAGAACAAGGGCGGGGTGTCTTTTGGAGCCAGCTCACTCGCCTCCGTTCCCCGCTCGATGACGTCAACGCATCTGGCCCAGCAGGAAAGAAGTTGGCAGATGACTTTATGCAACTGACGTTGCCGATTCGCAATGCCCTCGACTCACCTGGTGCAGATCCGTATGATCTGTGTTCCGTTGAACGTTGAACTGCAACAAGCCGTAACCGGTATCTGCAACTTACCTGGGCTCTCTCGTTTCCTTCTCCCCTCACTCTTCCGTGATCTCCAACATGCAGCCTGTGAGGGCCCTGTTATCGTCGTGAATGCAAGCGAGTATGGCTGTGATGCTCTCGTTGTTTTAGTCGACCAGGATCCCGTTCACATCCCCCTGTCAATCACGAAGGAAGATGTAGGAGAAATGTCGTCCAAGTTCGGTACATTGACTGTGCGCGCAAAGTCGATGGACGTGACAAGAGATCTCGACATCATCATGCGGGGCCTCTGGGACCAGGTTATCTCCCATCGTCGACTTCCTCCAGATGACACATCCAACCCAATCACGCATCTGGTGGTGCCCCACCGCCGAGTTCTCCCTCCTTCTCCTTCACGCCGTGGGTCCTTATATGAAGGGTCAACCGAATCTGTCTGACATCTACGTATCATCTTATACCCCCACCCTCACTCTTATTCGTGCTAGACGGCACAATCCATCGGATTCTATAATACAACAAAAACACATTGTTGCCATAGGTCAAGCGAATGCTATCGGGGAGAGTGAACTTGTCTCCATGGGCGCCGAGCTGGGTAACATTGAGCAGTGCGTTGATGGTCTGGCCACATTCACTCGCGTCGAGGGTGAAGAATCCTGCATCGTGCGGGTCACGAAAGAACTTGGCAAAAATGACTGGGTGCACCTTGCGTGTCGCGGCCTCCCAAATCGGAAACACCCGTTCGAATCTGCGTTCGCTCTTCACGTTTCACAATCGAGCGTATCATTCGGTTTGAGCTGAAGAACCCCCAGTTTGCGCATCTCTCCGCTCGTCACACCACCGTCGGAGGCGAGGAGAGTCCAGACGAGGTCATCCATCCGGCGTCGGCAATGCAGTTCGTTGGGTTTCGTTCTGTGATCGGGACGATGGGCAGATAAACAAGATCACATCGACGATTTACGACCATATGACCCCAGAGCAAGCTGAAGCTGTCTCGAACGCTGTTCTCAACCGCCAGAAGCAGCTTCGTCGTTGGATGGATTGGCATGCTGGAGCTTGTCAGAACCGTTTGGCCAATAGCCGGACTTCGAAAATCGTTGAGGAGCTTCTCAAGCCTAAAACGCGCACCAAGAAACCATGGGAACCATACTCTAAAGTCCATTACAAGACACGGATCCTACCCGAGCTCGGGACTGGGTTGTCCATCGCCGACCGCAGCAAGAAAATTCGCCAGTTGTGGGGAAAACGAGATGCCCGAAGTAAAAGAAGGGATCTACAAGATGTGCGAGAAACAGAAGCAGAGTACCACGAAGAGAAAGGGTAACTATGAAACAAGTGAGGACTCAAACGATGATGACGATGGCGAAACGTCGCCTCTAGAACCAGCCACGAAACGCAGGTGAGCACCCCGGTGACTAACTTGGTACCGTTGTTGACCTTTTATTCCATAGGAATATTCAACAATGCGGTGCCGCCCTCCTACGTGTCCTCCAGCATCTTGGGAAACAAACCGGGTGGATATTTACCATCTTAATGGGCGGTCCTGATCCAATGGACCCACAAGGTGCAAATATCATTACCAGGTAAGGTTGGTGTACGACGAGCTCAGCATCTCGACCCACATGCCATCTTAATAGCCTGCACACTGGGAAGACGAGTGATGGTCAGGACTTTGCTAAGGTCTATTCAGATTTTGACACCGTCATGGTAGAGGCCTTCGGCGAATACCTGGCACAGGTGTTTCGTAAGTAAGCTTGATATGCGGCAAGGTCATAGTCACTCACCCAAGCCTTAGGTTCGCAGGGCTCTGGCACGAGCATACCGGATGCCGACGGTGGCAAAGGCGAGCAGGGATGCCAGCTCCGTGGTGACGTGGGCGGTGATGCCAACACTGGGATCGATGGCAAGGGAGATGTCAACAGCAACGGCAACGGCAACGACGACGCCGACACTGACAATGATGAAGTCGATGAGGGAGGGAGTGGAAGAAAAGATTAAGGTGAGGACGAGAGCAATACAACAATGGACTCTTATATACCATGACGCTCACGACAGATCTTGCAACACCGAACTCGCGATCCCATCTTGCAACACTCGCCACTACATCATCACCGTCTCTTCCTGCAATGCCTACTGTCTCATTCGATTGCACTTCGCTCGCTCCAGAACATCTTGCAATACCAGCCCCCTCGCATGATCTTGCAACACCTTCTTCCAAACGTCTTGCAACGTCTACTGTTTCGTCTGATGCTGCTCTGTCTGCCTCGGAAAATCCTGCAGCATTTTCAACTTCATCGTGTCTTGCAAAGCCTCCCTCCAACGATCTTGCAAGTTCTCAACGTAGCGCCAGCGCTTGGATCGGCAATTTCCGACATACAGGGGATCCGTCTCAACTCCAGTCAACACACCGAATTACAGCGCCTTGGCATGCTATAATCCAGGTGTCTTAGGTGATCCTTTCCCGGTTGCAGGTTCATTTATTGACCTTTTAAATGGAGGTAACTTTTCCATCCCTGACTCGACCTTCGGTAACGCCTGGAATGATCCGTTCATGTCCGGAATGGGGGCCAACATGCAGAACCACCCGGCAGATAGTATGACGAACAACTTCAACGGAATGGGTTTCAAGCCGACTCAGCATTTGGACACTTTCTCGAACTTCGGTTTCTCTCCTTTCAACACCTTCGGCACCACGGATTACGCCGTAAATGGAGGTTTTCAAGGTCCATACAACTTCAATGGTGTTACCACCTATCCAACAGTGCCGACACCATCACTGCAATATGTCCAGCCGGGGTCTACCTCTCAGTCACCGACTCTTCCTGCACCCCTGCCTCTCGCATCTGCCCAGCCCCTTCAACTGCCTGTGGTGGCCCCGTCGCCAGAAGAGCCAGCTTCTCAGCCACACCAACCCCTTCCCGACATTACTGTCCAACCGGCACCCCCCCTCCCCCCAACTGAGCCTGGTGTGGTCAACACACGAGAAACGCACCTCGTAGACGACAATGGACGCATATCTTCGTCAGGGCGCTCAAAGAGAAAGCCCGTTCCGTCCAAGCGCGCCGTTCGAGACAATCTCATCGGTAAAGAGAACCATATCCCCCCTCCCACGACCGCTGGATCGAACAAGAAACCTGCCTGCGAACTGGGCTCTGACAAAACTATGCCCCGCAAACAGGCAGCGGACTCAGAGCCTGCTAATGACGCGCCGTCAAAGCACAAGTAAGTAATCACCCATTCTTCAAATATAGTAGTATCTTACCTATTTATCAGGAAACGAAAAACTTCCTAGGGGAATTGGGTGGGGCAAGTTGTGTCGGACGGGTTTTTAATAATTTTTGTTATGTACACGATGCAATCGATTTGGTTGTCACCCGTCCCATAAGTAGCATCAGCCAATGAGGTGGCTTTGTTCCACGGAGGAAATATTTCGTTCAGCATTTTAGGCGTACTCGTAAGCGGCTGTTGCTCAGATTACTATCACTACTGATATCATACAGGATATGTGATATAAGGATAGTCTTCATACATAACTCAGTATTGTGGTAGATGGTAACTTAGCGTTGACTATTGCAAGATGAGCGCTGTTGTGTCATAGTGACATGGGGACGGGTAGCAGGGAGTATTGCAAGGTAGCCCCAACGTACATAAAAGGAGAGTCTTGCAAGGTTGCCTGATGCGGCGGGAAGGGGTGGCAGCGCAGGGCGGTGTTGCAAGAGTGGGCCAATGTAGAAAGGCGGTGGGGGGACGGCATTGCAAACCGTGACAGGACTCGATGCGGGGATGGTTGCAAGATGGCCCTGACGTGGAAAGGAGAGAGAGTGGCATTGCAAGAGGGCCCTGGTGCTGAAAGTGATGGGAGGACGGTATTGCAAGATCGTACTGAAGTGGGAATGAAGGGGATCGGTGCTGCAAGATGGCCCGACGCAGGTATGAGGGATGGTGATATTGCAAGAGCACGAAATGCGAGATGGCAAGGTGGTATTGCAGAAGGGTGCCGATCAGGAAAGGAGATGACAGGGCAGTATTGCAGGGCGAAAGTAAATGGCAGGTCGGGTGTATTGAAAAACGGCGCTCACCGACGCTGGCGGGAAGGAGGCGGGAAGGGTCGTGTTGCAAGAAGGCGCTGACCAGCGGGTAGGAAGTGGGAAAGTTGTGTCGGCAGGGCGACGAACCTTTCAAAGAAAAGACCCATACACCCGTGAATGCGACAGTGTGGTCGATCAGGCAATTGAAGCTCCTCGTGATAGGATAATAAAAACGTTGAGATCTGCTCACATGAACGCAAAAAGTGGGCCAGGCTGGAAATGTGATGGGAAATGTTAGATCATAAAGGTTCTCATGGACGGACGAGAGCTTTCGCTTTGTGCATAGCCGACAGGGAGCTCAGTCAGACAACGACAAAACAGTTTAAGTCTTACTTACTTGCTGGTTGTGTGGCTCCAAGCTTCTTGACAGCTCAAGTGATGAGCTGAAAAAATAGCCAGCACTTTACGCCTGATTTCGCCTTTCCCTATAGCACCGAAGCGGGGTGCAGAAAACTCGGTCAAAAAGCGTACAGCATAACAACGGCTAACCCCATCTCAAGCTGTCGCGCTTGTTCAACTGGATCGGTGCAAAGCTGCCAAACCGACTTGTTCTTAGCTGCACATAGACACGTAGTAGCGGCCTTTCCGATGCGGTGATCCAGGATAACATTTGCTGCTGTGAGCCTGTGAGAGACGCTGGTCGCCCGGTGCCTTGCTTCAGAGTACAAACGACTGTAAACAAGATCCCCGTCTGCGGGTCGCCTAGAGGCACCCGGTGTACCTGGTAGAGAGACTCACGGCCGAGGCGATCGCAGCGACACCACAGCCTTGCCGTACCAGTTCGCGGCTTTCGTTGTTCCCGTTCGTGCTAGCAAGCGGGTGAACTTCGGAAGAGGTAAGGTGCGGTGGCACGAATCTGGGTCACTCTGCTGTATTCGGATGGCCTAAAGGGCTGTACAGAATGCCCAGCCTGGACCTAAGTTAACAAGCCCGCGGCGTATGGTTGTTTCGGGAATCGAGGATCGTCTTTAGTCTTTGTTCACGAGGTATTTGTGGTAGACCTACGAGGTCAGCTAAGCAGGCAAACCACCCAGTAAATGATATGTAATATTGGATTGGATTTTTCGATCGTGCTGGGTGCAACGAATAAACTAAACGCAAAATGGAACTACAACGTCAGTCCGCATCCTACAACTCTGAAAGTAAAATAACGACGGGCACTAGCAGCTGCCCAATATTTCCTACTAAGACGTGGCGAACGAGGCAGATATTACGATTAACACCAAGACCAGAAAGCAGAGTAGAAGGACCTACAGCGCAACGATCGTTATAAAATGACTTCAAACTATGTTCATACACGGCTTGGAGATACTTCGAAGCGACTGTACAACCGCCCAATTCCTTGAACGGATCGTGCTCGGAAACCAATTGTGTCATATCCTCTTCGCTAAAATACTGCCGCAGGAGCAGCTCGCACTCTTCGTGTGCTTCTTGAGTACGGAGAAGTAGTTTTGCCAGCAAGAATTTTTCCCCGATGGTTTCCTTGAATTGTTCCAAAAGTCCATTCTTTGACCGCAAGGTCGACAAAGAAGCAAGCGACTAATATTGGGTAAGTAAGATCCGAGGTCGGAATGAATAACAAACCATAATTTGGGATTTTCGCCAGGACGTCTCAGAGGCTGATTCATCGATGGCCCATAGCCACTTAGGTTGGGAACGAGGCGGCATCAAATGAGGCGACGTAAGGTGGGTTGCAAAAGACTCGGTACAGAGCACTGTGGGAAGTTTTTCCCCTTGGTACAACTGAAAGGTGGTGGAGCAGGGGAGGTCGAGGGATGCTGGAGAAGACATGACGACAAGTTCTATCAGGTTCCGGTATATAAAAGCGAACCTATGACACGATATTCCTGCTGACTGATTTAGATTACGAGATGTGGATCCCGTCCTGGTATGACCACGTAACGTTTTGACAGCCAACTTTGAGAAACGGAAAATGGTCTCAGACCAATTATATAACCAGTTTACAAGAAAAAACCTTTTCATAGGACCCTTTTTTCCCTTTTTTATCGACTTTTGAAAGCTCTGATTGGAAGACAGACCACGAAGCGGTAACGTCAGAAAGTGCACCTCCAGACTCGGATGCGTGATTCTCGATCTGCAAGTCGGCCTGACAATGTAATGTGTTGACAACACTTTTGCGCCATTCTTGAACATGCACCATTGGATTGATCAAAGTTCCGACTTCTTGTGCTAAAGGGGGCCTAAGTGAGCAAGGAGGGTTGTGGGTTGATACGCTGACAGAGACAAATGAACCCCGTGCATTAGACTATACACGGCATGTTCATAACTTCCCTTTGCCTGTTGTCGCACAACGTAAGGGCTGCTGTAATGCAGCCTTTCAAAGAGGTTAAGCTAGCCGGAGGCCATCTCCTCTCATAATCTCCGTCAGTCACCCGATACAGTGTTTGAAGTGCCACTGGCGAGCCATGCCACTCTGTCGCCATGGCCAGTGGCTAGCGCGTGGAAAAGCCACCAACCATGAACATGGCGGTGGCGTTCCCAATAATAGATGCTCGGGTAGGGTCTTATCATATCTGAGTCTAAGCGTTATCACGGTAACCCAGGCTACTGCTACTGCCAGTGTTACACTAGTTCATCTGTTAAATCTGTTAAATCCTATATACAAGATCTCGCCATTCGCGCCACTCGACATTTTCACTGAGCTCTTCGACTACTTGTGTGATACCGATGCTAGCCGTATAAATCCTTACTAACCCTTATTGCAGTAGTGAAAGCTGCAGCCACCCACTCCCCTGCAGAAGCTCGCGTCACTTATTTTATCTATCTCCGCAAACTCGGTCTCATGCGAGCGACTTTTTAGCAGGCTGAACTGAGAATGCAACTTCATGATGAATAGAGACCCGCGCGAACGCCTCAAGCGAAAACAGCGCCTTGCCTCGACAGTTGCAGCAGCCACCCCTGTTGATACGCTTCCACAATTCCCCGTTCCTCTGTCCCACTTGCAAAGGCCGACCCTATTACCACGTTTGACCAACCCGCCTCCCATACCCGAACTCGCTCCGCTAGTGGAGCGCAGCAAAAAAAAAAAACTTGACAACTCCGACTGACGAGTTGTTCGACTTCTCAAATTACTCACAGGACATTGATGAAGTCCCTTGATCAGGAGCTGGAGCTATATGAATTGGTAGATATACCGAAGGGGAGGCAGATGACGAAGTCAATGACTCTATACTTTCGCGATAACAGAGATTACCGTCGCTTGGCTCAGAATTACTGTAATATACTATGTGATTTTCAAAGACCGAGTGGCCAATCATACTCGTTACCGATCACAGCCCCATCGTGGGAACGCCATCCGCCATGTTCATGGCTGTGGCGGCGCCATGCATGGCTTTGTGGCTTTCCACGGGCTAGCCCGTGGCACTTCAAACGCTGCGATGATATGCTGCGGTCAACAGATAAAGCGAGCCATTCCGGCGCCCCATTTAGCTCGCTTCAATTCAATCGGCTCGCTTAGATCTATAATCTGGTAAGTATGCCGGCATCTGCAACGCAGTGTGTAACGTTATCGCTTGACGACTCTACCACCGGCCATTTGAGAGCTGCGATCGGAGGACAGCTAGCAAAAAAGGAAATCTAGGGTCCCCGCTGCGCTAAAACTGGTTCAGGCGAGTCCTAGGATCAGCTAATTCGAACCGACTTGCAGACGGCGGCCGCCCTAGAGTCGTCAAGCGATAAGATTACACACTGCGTTGCAGATTAGTAAGGTTTTCTAAGCGATCGTTCGATTTGGGTTGAACCGTTCGCTCACTGTAAGCATTTGGTAATGTGGACTCATTTCCACCAATCAGAGTCTTGAATGCAGCGGTGGGCCAAGAACCGGAGAAACGATAACGTTACTCGTCCACTTTGCAGATCGGCGCCTGGCCTTGCTGACTGGCAGGCGGGGCTCCCGCCAGCGAATGAAATATTATATTTATCACCCAGCTTCTCGCATCTGAACTTCCTCGGACCCTGTCTCTGCCAATGTCTACGACCTGGGGCCCTGTTCTTCCCCTCGCTGGTGTTTCCCCGGAAGGTGAGCGGATTAATCTTTACTATTTGCTGTCCTGACACTCCCGGGACGGGCAGTTCAATTCGCTTCAACTCTGGAGCGGGTCGCCCCAGATTGGTCCCTTTTCCTGAACGCCTGTTCAAATCACATATCATTCTGCCTCTTGTCGGGTGTCATTCAACCTACCCTTCAGATATCGCCAGAAGAAGTTATGGATGCCTTGCACAACACCCTTTCTTGGTGGCGGGCGATGGAAGGCGACGTTGCTTGGGCCCCGGCGGCAGGTACGTATTTTAGTTCTTATCAACAGCAATGTATGCTAGAAATCAAATAGTTTCAGATCTGTACATTGGCTCCCGCACGCAACGCTTTTCAACGCACTTGAATGATCCAGTATTCCTGGATCTTCTTACAAAGTACCTCTCACAGGCCCCATTCATTTTCTTTACTCAAGTCCGGAAGGCGATTGTCTCGATCCTGTGTCCAGATTCAAACTCTTCCCTCCTTGGCATCCGTCCTCAAGACTACTTCCTTCCTGATTGGAGTATCTCAGAGGCCCGTATATCCTGGGTCCGTTCATTATTGGTCTGGGATCCCCGCTGGGGTTTTACGTATTGGCACCATTTTTTCCGGGTGTCTTCAGGTTTTCAGGTATGTATCTGCCCCCTTTTTTTCTAGCTTTCTGACAGCTTTTAGATTTTGTGGTTCGCTCATCCTGCAACTCGGGAAATTGTTATTCACGCGCTACGTGAACCAAACTCCCCTGGCTGGTTCTCTGTCATGTTTCAGCAGTCATTTCCTACCCCTGCCATCCTGGAAACAGTCCCAGGAACCGTTGAATCGGTTGGATTTGTCTTAACTGCCGTAAGCACAGCTTGTATTCTGGGAGGCTTTTCTGACCCTCTACAGTTGACGCTGGCGTTAGAAGACTACGCCGGTCTAGCGGTCCGGGAACCAATGCTGGTGTATGTGGAACACTTCTGCACCATCAAACACCAGATCATCGATTTTTTGTGTGACATTCAGAATCGAGCCCCCATTCTTCAGGCGGACGCTTTAGAAAGGGCTAACTTTGGTTTAGAAGCATTGCTAAATTTTCAGAATGTAGTTGACGTAGAGCTGTAACTACTCAAAGTTACCGATAGCGAGCATCATTGCAACATTTCGGACGCTAGATTCGAGCGAGGCTATACTGTAGATTTATTGCAGAATATACATTAGCGAAAGTTTGCAATACCCCCTACCTCTTGTGATACTGCCCTACAGTCCTTTTGCTTCCGCCTTGCAATACCGCCCTTCCCACTTCCTACCGACGGTCAGCGCCCTCTTGCAACACCACCGCCCATAGTCCTTTTTTTCGCCTTGCAATACCGCCAGCTTCCCGCCATCGATCAGCGCCGTTTTGCAATACAGCCGATATTGCCCCTTCGCTTTCGCCTTGCAATGCTGTCTTCCCCGCTTCCTACCCGATGGACAACGCCCTCTTGCCGCCTACAGTCCTTTTTTTCGCCTTGCAACATCCCCAGCTTCCCGCTGTCAGTCAGCACCATTTTGCAATACAGCCAATACCGCCCCTTTGCTTTCGCCCTGCAATGCCGCCGGAAAGTACTCAATCACCTTCAGTAGGGCACCCCACAACACATTCTCAATGGCGCCACGGAACTATCACCGGACGGATGGAGTCTGGGGTTTCCACAATCTTCGCAGATGCTCTTGGTATGTCATGGAAGAGTTGGTGATTGAGGAGCCAAGGATGTCTGGGCATAATTTTAGTCTCTGGGTTGTCAATCGACGGACAACTAGCTCGCGATCTCACTCGACATCTCGAAGAAAGGTATGTCGTAGAAAGACATTCAGTTTGCTTTGTCTGCTGATGAATGACGGTTTAGTTGCTGCAAATCAAGGTTTGGGACATTTTCGTGTCGATCTCCAAAGGACGGTATGAGGCTAACTCCGTTCTTACTACCTCCATCAACCCTTACCGGTGCTGGCCAGCTTCCCGTACTCGACGATCGCCTGCTAGTTCACGCCCTCTGGGTATGCGTCGATGGGATGTTCGTTATTAAAGGATCGATCGGCTCACAGATCTATTCTATGGAGAGGGCTGAATTGTTCTAGAATGGGTTGGGGGATAATCGTCATTCGTGTCACAAGATTCACAACTGATGCTCGCTAGTGGGGCTGCGTTCTCCATGCTTCCCTCACCAAGATTCTACGCACGGGCTGCGATGTCCTCTTCGTCGACGATCCAGCTCAGAGTCCCACCGAGTCCCAAGGTCAACTCGCGTCTCTTCTCTCGTCCTCACGCCAGTTTGTCAGCACCATCCTCGACGTCACCAGCCCCATCTTCGTCTTGAAGAGAAAGGGTCTCTTGAGATCGCAGGCCGGCCACGCCACGAGTGAGGGGGTGCGCTACCTCAAACCAGTAAGCCCTTTCGCGCGCATATATCCACCTTCCTCACCCCCCAATAGCTATTACGATGGACTGTCATGATAAGTACGTATCTACGTCTCTCAGTCACCGCCTACATTCATTCGTGCGGTGATGGTCCTTGATGAACTCCGTAATTTTGCGGGTATGTCTCTCTTGCCGCCGAATGCTCTCGTCTGTCACGGCCTATATTTTCGTCGCGGCACTCAACGTGGTCTGTGCTGCTCTTTCTGCCTCGGTCTCTTCTCACTCGCGCATACAGACACCCATCATACCTATGGGTGCACTCTCTGTTGTAATCAGCGCCATTCTATCCTCCCATGTTCCTCAAAGAGAAGTTCACTTTCTTTGGCTGACTAGGATGCTCTCTTTGTATTGTATGCATTTTCACCTTGCCCTCTATCAAAATTATTCGGTCACAACCAGGTCTATACTTTCACATGTTCCTTATCTTGTTCTCATGTTACTCCTAGTTCAATGGCTGATCTATGTTCTTCTTTCGTCAAGGTTTCGTTGTCGTAGCATTGGGTAGCTATCTTTCACCACCCCAAAGCGTTCCTGACACTGCGCTGCGACAGAAGTATGTTACTTGAACGTCGCTTTGCGTCATATCCGTCGATCTGCGTGTATCCTCATACATAGCCATCTGCACGGTGATGGGTACGTTCTGTCCGCCTGGTGCCACGCTGTTCCTAGACTTTCTCTGGCACATTTTGCTTTAGTAACAGTGTGTCTCATGTAAGTCCACGTCGCCTTCATCTTTAGTATTTTCAACGATCCTTGCCACTCCATATTGAGTCCACTGTTTCATTCCGATTAATGGTTGTGCCAACTGTACGTGTTTATTTCCTGTCCTATCAGAAACCCTCATCTTCGTAATTCAGGTGCTCTTCCAGGGTCTCTCCGTGCCAGCCTCCCAAATCATGTGCATATGTACAAAATCCACTCACCTTATTATTCCTCAGAATCTACTAGAGCCACCACTGTTATAAACATGATCTAATCGACATCACCTTCGTCAAGTCGTGTTCATCACACCTCATTGTGTCTTCATCACATACCCAGATCATGCACGTTGTTGAACAGCCCTTGGGCTCGTCAGAACAAGCTTTCGTACCTGTTGAAAATTAGGGTGGACGTAGGAGTGGCAGGAGTGGCATCCTCTCATGTGACTTGGCTTCGTTGCAGCGCCGCCATCATTGTCCAAGCCAACGCGCCATCCTCGGCCACCGCTCCATCGTCGTCCTCTGGCTGTGGCTGTCCCGCGGTCATAGCTCCATCAACACATCTTGTTTATGGTCCTTGTTCACCCCCACCCTTACCTTCGGCGCGTCGCTATCATCGCCCCCTCGTAGCCGCCGTGGCCGTCGCGTCACTGTCGCCCACATCGTTATCGTCCCCACATCACTGTTGCGTGACAGTGGCCATCTGTAGTGTGGGTCCCGTCGTCACTCCTCTGTGATGATGGGCCTGAAGGGCTGCTTGGACCCACACATCCACGGCATATACTTTATCCCACAGCGCCATTTGCACCATTTCCATGTCCTCGGTCTCTCTCGACACAGCTTGCCTCGTCCAACTCGCGCTTTTGCCCTTCTTGGCCAGGATATCAACAATGCGGGTACGTTTCATTGACTCTCTTATTTCCGTCGCATTGGGGGCATTCCCGGGCTCTGTGGTCGATGTTTGGCACGGCGGTTTCGCCTCTTGTCTTGTCTGGACCGTCAGGTGGCGGTTTTGGTGAGTTTGTCACTTGCACTCCAGTCGTTTTCTGACGCGTTCTGGTGCTTGCGAAGGCTTCTTCAGCGTATTCATAGTGTTCTCAGTTTGTCCCGACGCAGGCGAGGCGTCCACTCCAAGTACAATGCCACAGGCTTTGAGGCTTGCTGTCACTTACCTCCTCCCCTTGAGCCCGAAATTTGGGGTTCATCCAGTCGGGGTTTCTGGTACGTACGGCCCTGTTCCATCATCCTCTGGTCCTCCTGACTCTGTCAAAGCATGCAGTCGAGTCGATGAGGGCAAAGCGGTCGGATGAGGTCGGGGCGAAGAAGTCGAAGCCGCACAAAGATGTGCAGGGCATATATGTGAGAGAACCTGGCGAGCCGCCGTACCTACCAACACTGCACAGACCGCCCGACAACATACCCAGACAAACCAGGCACCCAAGACGACGAAAAGGCTGTACAACACTGGTAGACAGCACTCGGAAACGACCCGAGAACGCCAAAAGTGAACGCCGCGTCAAAGTCTCAACGCGGAAAGTCGAGGTGCGGGTACAGAAGAGCGACTGGCTGAGCAGATCGAGTCAAGAGTCGAAGAACGCGATGGAAACGCCGTCGTATAGGAGGGGAAACCGTGCCACATGAATGGTGCAACAAGGGACGCAGGCTGCGACTTGGTACGAGGCGAATTACAACCGTTAGGTCAGTGCGAATGCTACAAGAGCAAGACGCTGCACGCACCTAGACCCCCTAAGGTGCATCCCAGGCCGCCCACCGAATATTTCAGACCGCTAGCACGCCCAGGAAGGTGCAAATCGCGACTAGTAGACTCCCTCCCCGCCCGGCGACTTGTTAGGGCGAGTACCAAGTCGTCCATCCGATTCTGCGTGTCCCCGTGCGTCCTTCCTCGTGTGCTGGTGCCAGTCTCTCGCGCAATGCTCCATCCATTCACCGGGCAGTATCACATCCCTTCACTGTCGGTCACCGGCAAACATGCGTATGGGAGGTTGTTGATTTAGCTGACATTCAGCAGCGTCCGCGACCGAGCGCCTTTCATGCGTCTTCCATCATGCGGCTACCGCCTTCACCCCTATAGGCCCATTGTCATCCGCAACCCAGTGCCGTTCGCGTGTGACGATGTGGTGGCGGCGGTAGCCCTTGTGGTATAGAATTGCCATTGCCATGTGCGGTAGTGTCGATCCTGCTACCTGTATATTAAAAAGTGGTACGGTTGGACGGTGTTGAGGAGCCTTTTGTCCTGCAATTTCGAGTGTAATGGCAGTCTACGCAGATCAATGACAATATGATACGTGATTTCGGGTAGTGACCTAACGAATTGCAGTGCAATTAACTTCAGTAAAGGCGTCTTTTCAGGCAACTCTCCCGGAATTTCTGCGATACTTGTGAGGAAATGATACATCAGGGACTGCTCAGTCGCAACCGTATGAACCCGGTCGCAGGTGAGGGGTTCCTCATCGAAAGGAAACTGTTCAGGGATAGGGAGCAAATCTCAACAACGTACTGTGAAAATGTTAGTAGCTAACAGAGTTATTCTGCCGGGACATCACGGAGAGGAAGAATCATGGTCAAATTGGTGACTTTAGTATACACTCACTTGCCCTCGTTGGCTTTGGTGGCCGTTGGCTGCAGGCTCTTTGCATAACCGGTTGCTCTCTAAAAATGTGTGCACCTAAGGCCGACAGTCGCTCCGCCGCTTGGGTCGCTGAATCTTTATCGGGTTGCCTTCAAAGTGTTGATTGGGGCTGAGAAGAACCTTTAGGCGAAGAAGTCAACCTATTACCCTGATCTCCTTTTCTGGGGCCAGAAAGCATGATTAAGTCTAAATAAGTAATTTGCTGATTTGCTGATTGGCAGCACCCTTGGCAGCACTTCTTTCAAGCTCCGATGATCTCACAGACCCGTTTTCCTTGTAGAGGAAAACGGGTCTGTGAGACGATACCTCTCAACCGACTCTCTATACGACCCTTTTTAGTAATGGGAAACCCGTTGGTCACCCAAACGAGTGGTGGACGTAGTCCCAATGGAGCACCATGGTAGTCCTCTTGGACCTCATCTGCTGCTCGCAAGATGTCTCCTTGTGCTGTCGTTCCACTGCCCCCACCAGGTAAATGAGGGTGGGCGAGGGCGGGGGCGCATCCTCATCCTTGTCGTGCGTCACGTCCGTCGTCGTGTCCAAGGACGATCAAGGCGAGGGGCACCTCACCCTTGTTGTGCGTCATTTCTGTCGCCATGTTGTCGTTGTGTCGCCCTTTGTTGTCGCTGCCCAAGCCGCGACTTACCATATTTGGGTGCGGGAACAAGGAGCGCCTGATCGAGAAATACGTTGTGCATGTGACCTGTCGTGGGCATACTGTCGAGGCCAAAATGGAGTGCTGTCGAGGTCAAAATGGGGCCCCAAGGAGGCCTGTTTTAATTTGGCAACGTGAGGCCTGCGAGATGCGGGGGTCTAAGAGACATATTACTAAGAAAATGGGTCTGTGAGATCGAAAAAAGTGCTGCCTGAGGTGGAGTAAACATGGACACTGTCCCCTAGCAAGAGGCTCGTGTAAGCACCCATTGCGTGATGTTGAACGAGATGGCGAGTAAACACGGACACTGTCCCCTAGCAAGAGGCTCATGTAAGCACTCATTGCATGATGTTGAACGAGATGGCGAGTAAACACGGACACTGTCCCCTAGCAAGAGGCTCGTGTAAGCACTCATTGCGTGATGTTGAACGAGATGGTGAGTAAACATGGACACTGTCCCCTAGCAAGAGGCTCGTGTAAGCACTCATTGCATGATTATGAACGAGATGGCGAGTAAACACGGACACTGTCCCCTAGCAAGAGGCTCACATAGTGAGCACTCATTGCGTGATGTTGAACGAGATGGCGAGTAAACACGGACACTGTCCCCTAGCAAGAGGTTCACATAGTGAACACTCATTGCGCGATCTGCAACGTTAGTACGGTAGCTAGTTGTGTGTAGCCGCTGCGAAGTTCAATACATCACGTGTTACTTTAGGGTTGGCACAACAGCCCTTGAACATTCCGAATCCGGTGTGGCGCGGTGCCACCATACCACCGATCAATCGATCACCCATCCGAGTCTCGCTCGCCCCATCAAGCCGACGACATCCATGCATCAGCAGCTATCCGAGCTGATCCTACCACAACGTTCCAGTGCTATGAATTATGGGGAAGATGTCGCCAACACTTCCTCCTGCGGCCTCAGCATCCTCCATTCTACCATCGAGCTTTCAGCGCGCGGGAATTCGTCTGACCCTGGTGCCACTGCCACTAGTGTCAACCCTGCAGCCCTTCGACCACCACTCAAACATCTTCAATCCGTTCACCAGTCCTTATTGGCACAACTACCTGAGTCAGAACTTCCAGACACCACGCGATGCACTTCCGTTCTCGAGCGTCGAGACTTTGGAGACAGAGGTCACCCCCAATAATGAGCAGAGGACGAAGAAGCGCCGTCAGGTGAGCAGGGACTCGGCGTCCTCGCATCCGTCCTCCGCCGTTTCATTTTCCTCGTACGCAGGGCGTGCGGGCGGGCGGCGACATGGAATTAATGCTGATGAGCACTTTGCAGCCCTACGTACCGTACGCTATATAGGTTCGTTCTTGGGCTGACAACCCCGGCCGCATTACTCGACTTCACAGTGCAATTTAAACTAATTAGAGCTATGTCAGCCATAAAGCTGTGCAGGGTGCTACAGGCAGGGACCCTTTTTCCTGATGCACGCCCTCCTCCGATTGACCAGAGACATCGGATCATCAAAAGGACCGCGCAAGGACCATTCACTAATTCGCGCTTTCGCTGGACCGCCATGAGATCGAAGGACGACGATATGATTCAGATGATGAGATAGGCCTCGGTGGATTCAAGAAGGGATGGAGAAGCTACGTACGAGGTTAATGCGGGGTGGCTTCCAAATCTGACCGACGAGAAAACAGGCCAATCATAATACCCGAGACATCAAGAACGACGTCAAAACCAAGTCAGCGAGTGCATCCCCCAAGAGGAACAACCCCGGGGGTGAAGTAGGCCCTAGCGATATTTGCGGCCCTGGTAGCTCGTCTCAGTGCCCTTACTAACCCTCGGTTAATGATACCTAGCCCCGCTCAGCCAAGCAGCACAATACCCGCTCGAAAAACTGCATCGAAATTGAAGCGAACACCTGAAGAATACCCGCATGGACTCGAACACCTACGATTGGACTCCACACGATCCCGGACTCGGTTGCTTCCTCGATCCCCACAACTGGTCATTTTTTTCTTGCTATCACATGGCATGGACTAGCCCCGGCCCAGTGTACCAATACGACTCGGATACTCGATCACTGCTGTGCTGTAGACGTTCCCTGTGCTTATTTGTATGCGTGGCGGTAATACGACCCATTAAATGAGCGCTACAGAACTAGATACGAACGTGATACATCAACCGCATGTGAGATTAAAACCTGCGCTCATTGGATGAATTAAGAGTACCCTATATGCTACAAATTAGTCCTATGGAAGGTACATTTCAGTGTAATCGACCTTATTCCTGGCCCCTTGGGGACAGGTTTCGCATCGCAGCAACTGTGGTTGAAGCGGAGTTAGAAAATCCACTACGCAGTGGGAAAATGTGACCATTTACGGTTCGTAGAGCGTGGGTTTGAGCTTGAAGTTCTACCTCCTTTCCTCTCCCCCCCCCTCTCAAAACGATCCCTCTTAGCTGTCGCTAAGTAGTGTTATACAGCTCGATTTACTCGGAGGTGGTAAATGCACGTAAAATCGCTCGATCGCCCGATCAACCCCGCTAGCGTCCGATCGGCAAGTAGGATGCCAATCGTTGAACTGCAGGCCTCCTCGGAACTCAACGCCTCAGCTAGCCCTCAGCCTTTCGTGCGACGAGTGCAGCCACCTCCGTCCCAGCACCCTTTCTGTCACAACCACCGCCCGCCGCTCGCTAGGTCCCCCCGCCGGTTCATGTGCAATCGCGAACGCGAGCGCATTCCGAATCGTCACGGGGGTCAAATTCCCCCCAAACAGCGAGCACATCGCGACAACCTGTAACGGTGGCTCCGTCCGTTTCTTTCACAGTCTCAATGGTGATGAACGTACCGCCATCAAGACTATAATTACACCCTCAGCATGGGCAATCACTCCACTCGCGTGGTCCAATGGCGGTCAGCAAACTTTTTCCACACTCGGGAAGGGCAGCAAAACCAAGCGTTTCAATGTGTCCACGCGCTTGCAGCTGGCTGAATCCCCGGTTCTCGATGGTGACGACGATGTCGAGTCTATCGTTTTAGCCACCAACGGAACATTCCTTACTACCCACGCAGGCCATAGCATCTCATTCCTAGACGCATCCACACAGAAGCAGGTTGGCCCAGTCACATCAAGAACGGTGCAAAGATTGATTCGATTGCCATCTCCCCGGACAGCAGTTATCTTGCAGCTGGACTATATGGCGGGAAGGTTGCCATCCGTAACCTCAGCAGCATTCTCCCGGACTCGTATCGTCCTTTCCGTGTAAGTGTTCACAACGTTGGCATGTCGGACAAGCTCCATCTTCCATGTTAACACACTACATTAGACAGCTGCTTACGAGCAAGGACAACCAGACGAGCGGCATCCGACCTCCGGCGGCGATGACAACGAATTACCGGACCTGGTAGGATTTTGTCATTCCGTCGCGAGTTGCGCTGACTCTGTTGCGTACGTAAACCAGGAAGAACCTGGAAAATCTAGTTCCCTCAAGCCCAAGACCCACAGTGGAGACGGGAACGGTGATCTCCTCGAGGTACCTGTTTGTTCTTTTTCCCCCCTTGAAGCAAGCTCTCACGATGGCATAGGTCGAGGTGCCGTCGAGCACGCCCGCTCCACAGTTCGATTTTGATGAAGTTGGTAATCGTTTTATTCTCTTCTCAGTTCCGTGTTGACGCTGCTGTAGCCACCGTCTGCGCTACGTCTGTATCATCCGAGGCGTCGCCTCCGTACCGGCCGTCAGTGTCGTCGTCGTCGTTCACGCCACGTCTGTATCATCCGAGGTGGTGGTTGCACCGACGCTCCGAATCATCAGCGCCGTCGTTGAATGGACAAACAAGAGCATGGGACCCTTTACCGATGCGCGGTTCGGTCCTTCAGAGGTCGGTGACTGGAGCCCTTCCATGGTTGAGGGTCGACCTGATTCAATCGTACCCCCAAAGGCGGAGACAGAGGGAGAGACAGGACCACCTTGCCAGCGACCAAACAAAGAAAGGGAGCCCGAGCGAACAGAACCTGAGCTCACAGTCTGCACGCGAGAATGACCTAATAACATGCAAAGGCCAGCATCCGTGAATATCGACCGCTTCAGCTAGGCCGCCGGAGGTAGACTGGTGACTCGACCGTTATGAGGCAAACTCTGCTTTGTAGAACGGTCTGGTTACCAGAATAGGTTGAGGGTGCATGTGAATGTGAATGTGAGCGGTAATCACACAAGCTAGAGCGTCACGAAACGAGAATGGCGCGACGGACAATGTGTTGGAAGGCGGACCTGAAGAGGGAGTGGTGGGTGGGTGCGAAAAACGGCACGATGCAGGAGCTAGGATGCTCCGAGTCCTCAGCTGAGAGCTGCAGCTGTGCAGCGAGGCAAAGAGCCGCGCCGCTTCGCTTACTCATGCACGGACTCTAGGAAGGTCACACGTGACCTGCCTAGACTGGACTGCCGCTTGTGGACGTAAACCTTGTTGACACCTTGTTGACATTCCCACATATGGTTAGAGGCCTTGTCGACGCCTTGTCGACATTTCCACGTTTGGTTAGGACCTTGCTGACGCCTTGTTGACATTTCCGCGTTTGGTTGGTGCATTTGGCCAAGGAGGTCGACAAGGAATAAGTCATATCATTGTCACGTGATGGCGATTGGGCGATCGCGTCGCGTCACAAAGCACATCTTTATGTAACCACACTTAACCACTAACACCCATCCTTCTTCCACACCAAGCTGTTTCACCACACATCCTACCCCCCTCATTGTGTTCTTTATAGTCTAATTCTCCACTGGTTCACCATCCGCATGTAGCAGTGTGGACGTCTGTTTCATCAAGCGCCGTAACCACTTGCCCTTACACCTCACGTCTGTCAACCTGATCGATGCAAAGGAGGTACACGCTCATAATTCAAAAATGACGAAGCGCATGGCGGACATGACCGGGGACGAGGTATGTTGCCTCTCTCGTAGTAGCAATGCTTCCCTAAGCTAACCAAGTAGCGTTCATAGCAAAGGGCAGTTCGTCAAAAAAACACCGATGGCCACAAGAAATGGAGAGAAAACATGTAAGCAACATCGGCATCTGAGGGATAAGAGGAACTCATACCTGCCTACCAGGTCCGAAGAAAAACGACAGGCGCGCCGGGAAAAATGTCGGGAATACAAACGGAATGAGAGGTGTGTACGTTTGCATTCCTGGTCACGACCCCCCCCCCACCCCTCACCCGCTGCGTAGAGCCAAGGCAAAACCTGCGCGTGCTCTGGCCCAACAAGAGGGCACCTCTGACGCTGGGGCTTCCACCTCTCAGCTCGATGGCGCGAATGAACCGGCGACCTCTCGCACACAGACTCAGAACTCCCAAACCAATAACGTGAGCGTCCCAGCCCGTGATCTTCGCGAGCAAGGAGCTGGATACGGTGGGGATGCAGGGCTGCAGTTTGATCTGGTGACTGGCGTTCGTGGAGTTCAGCTGCATCCGGATGCACCGACGGTTCAGTGGACGAGCGGACAACAAACCACCCTTCCATACCTGCCGCAAGAAATCGAAAACAAGGTCGTAAACGTGCTTGATGAGGACCTCGAGTATGTCAAAGCACTGGCAACGTTGCCCGAATCTACACCCGGAAGCGACGTCGTCAGGTTCCTCTCAAAGCATGATGACCACGAGCAGTTGCTCAGCGTGGCACGGGAGGCGCTTTCAACCAACAAGACCGTGGTCGTTAGGGGGTATGTTGACATGGGGGACTTTGAGTTCTCCATGAAAGGCCTGTACAAAGCCTTCCACACCTCGGACAGGATGAGGTTGGATTGTCACGGTACGTATGGGGCGATCATTCAACCTCACTTGCTGATAAACTTTGTATGATAGACATGAAGATTCGAGCACACGACTTCACCGACCCCCATGTGGATATGACGATGGGAGAATTCATGGGAGAAGTCAACGATCCCGGCCAGGTGAAGGTAGCACTGGAGTACCCCCTCGCACAACTTTCGGCCCCCCAACCATTTCAGTAAGCCCTATGTTTCACACTCATACCATACGCAGTCATCATCCCGTAGGCTGTTGGACGATGGGCAATGCATTGGGTGGAATCAAACCCAGCAAACGGTCTCTGTTAGTGACAAGCCGGTCCAGGGAGACGTCTGGACGAGTCGCTCCTGGGGGTTGTTGCACCACGCGGGAATACTCACGTACCCTCACCACGACGCAGAGGGTATGTGCACGTTCCTCATCCCGATGTCTGGGGTGAAAAACTGGATCGTTATGTTCCCGAAGACGGGCTTGGTTTCAAGGGGCGAGCTGCCCAAGTATCTCCGGCAACTCACCGACCCGGGTAGCAGCATATCTAACTTTTTTGACAAGATGCATATGGAAACACTGCACCTATGCGCCGGAGACATGATGTAGGTACGTTAACACGCCTATAACGTGACTCGCTGACGTTTGTGATTTAGCATCATGCCTCCGGGTCAGTTGCATTCAGTGTACACACCCGTTGCTGGCTTCTGCAGAGGTGGAAGCTTTTTCTGCATGGATGCCATGCACCTTACCGAGGTTTCACGGTTTGTCGACCATCTGTCGGGTAAGTATGTGACGAATCAAACGCATGTCTCCACCCGAGAGACCTTGTGCCGTCTGGTAATGAGCTTGCCAGCATATCCAGCCCCTCGCAGTACGTGATCATGGGTTATTTGGGCAATCCAGGTCTCATCAAAGGCGTTAGAGCTGTACAAGAACTCTGTGATCGCTCTTTGCGGTATGGTGCTGTACCATACAAAATACACGCAGCAGGAGGAAGGCCATCAAAGGTCGCCGTCTTATAGCGTTGCGCGCTTGATTGCTGAGGCGGTAATGGCCCATTTCCAGCTCAAGAGCTACAGCAGGTTCGAACGGTGGTTGAAGGAGACTGAGCTCTTCTGCAAGGGTGAGGAGGTTAACCTGGGGAACTTATTCGTTGATACATGAGCATCCAACCGTCTATGTGCTGTACCATACGCTGGTTGGCTGTGTAATTTTCATGTACGAGCTGCGATCCGCTGTCAACAAGGGGTCAGCATGATGTCAACAAGGATGTCAACAAGGATTGACCGCATTCTCATTCCGTTTCAACCACCCAGCGTCCTACCGCGTACCAAAGCTCACTCGGCGCATCGCCGACAACCTTCCCGCTCTGCTGACTGGCTTCTTTGTCAGCCGTTGTTGATCGCATGTATGACGCTGCTGGTTGTTTCCGCCCTGCCCTTCAACAAGGCCTTCCAACCCGCAGCCCCTGGCCCCCATCCGACCCCATTCTAACCCCGTTGGCAACTGAACCTCAACCTGGTTCTCTTTCAACGGCAGCCTCGGCATGGACGCGCAGTGGGTCCAAATGCCCTCCCAGCCCAGTATCTCGGTTGGTTGCGATTGTTCCATTGACCACGGTGCTTGTCCCCTGCATTTCGGAAGTTCTGGGTTGCTGTGCGTTAGGCTATTCACGTCCGACTCGGATCATGCTCAAACTCAAGGCGACCTCCAAAACCAAGCCTTCCTTCGCCGGTCCAGGTGGTGACCGGCACAGCGAGTGCGTTGCGAGCATCCACCGTGCTTCCCTCACAACATCCTCAAAACACCAGGATCTCCCCCTTTTCCCCACCCTTCACAACGTACATATCTTCTGACCTTTCCAACAGCCCTCAGGGTCCACCCTCAAAGCGCTTCAAACCCTCCCTTCAACGTTTCGACGCCGAACATCTCCCATCAGACCCCCACCAAGCGGCGGTTTGGGGCCCCCGTGCCCAGCCCATCTGTAGTGCGACGATCGATGCTAGTGCTAGCTGAGTACTCGACCGTTGATTTTGAGACGCGCTTAGCGGGTTACAGCGGCGATGGATTCAACGGGGGCTCTAGCTTGAAGGCGCCTACTCTCGCTGAGAAGCATGGGCAGAGGATGTCAGGAGATGACGCCTGGGTGGATATACCCGTTGCTGCTTACAGCCGCAGGAGGCGGAACGCCGACCGGGGGAAGAGGTGCCCAAAGGCGGACATTCTGTTCCCAAGTTGGCGAGCCAAGAAGTTGCGTTAGCCCTCGCTGGTGTTCGTCCGCGTTCTCCGCTTTCTGACAACGAGGAGATACAGGTGCGACAGCCGGTAGTGGAGTCCCTTCCAGACGCAACCCCCCAGGAGAAACCAAAGGAAGAAGATCCTGGTGTTAAAACGGTGACATTGTACCCCAAGAGCAAGCGAGTTGGGCGCTTTAATTTGCACCCCGAGCGACGAGCTGGAGCTTCACCGGGACGACCGCAGGTTGATGCAAACGACTCTGGCGGTGATGAAGTACCGGATGAACTGGTATATGGCACGCCTGGAAACGCCGTTATTTCGGCACCGGACCCGATGAGACCACCGTTTGAGACCGAGGGAGGCGAACATGGTCCCTTGGCGTAGTCCTCGCCCGTTCGCGAGGTAGACGCCCCGAATTTGTCGACTGTGAAAAGGGCAGAGAAGAAAAGGGGAGCTCGAACCCTCGAACCGAACCTACGGCGTTACCCAACCCAACAACGACGTCTTCAAGCCCACGCCGCAGGGCAAGACTGCGTCACCCATTGAAATGTACCGCGAATGAGAGAGGCAGATCCTCGCCTCCGTTGCCCCATCCAGACCCCCAGTTCGACCCGCGTCATTCCCACCCAAGGGCGCCGAACTTCCCCCAGCACCCCACCCGCTAGAACCCCATCGCCTGTCTCCGACTCTCCGGAAATTGGAGACGGGGCTGAATCTGAGCCCGGAGCAGACCATCTATTGCCGCTGGATCTGAACGTGTTCGTAGAATCTGGCCGCAACAGCCCGGGGCGATACGTCCACAGTGCTCCTCTTCACAACGTCCTGGAGGAAGAAGAGGGGGGGCATGTGTGAGGCGTGTTGGGTTTTGCAAAAACCGTATGCTCGTGGCTATCCCCAAAGTCCTGATGCATCCTACTTTTTTTTTTGTCTTTGCCCCGGAGGTGGATGGTCGATGACCCCCAGCATACGTATGGTCAGACCGTCCATTCTCTGCTTGCGCTTTCAGTTTTTTTTGCCTTGTTTTATTCCTCCGAACTTCGTCTCAATTGCTAGCTTGGCCCATCTAATAACAGCCCCTGGAATACCTGATAACCCCCAGCAGCCGTCCCCCTTTCCTTCCCTACCCCAAGCCCGCCGTCCGCTCCCTTGCGTCTACCACCGTCTATTAGCGCCGTGCATGCGGTCGTCTTTTGGATATCTACGTGTGAGCTTGTCGCTGTGAATTTTTGGCTCGAGAAGGTTTGGGGAGTGAGGTCACTGGACACGGCGGCATGGTGAGACGTACGTTACCCTAGGCGATCGGAGCCCCGAGCGGAGCCGCGCTTACTATACGGCATGCCTTTGACGGCCCTGGGGGCTCTTTTTTTCTTCCCCCGACCTGCTACCAGCGCCCTCTTCGACGCCGACGCGCGTTGCTCGTCAGCAAGATAATGCCCCCACGGCTGCTTTGCCCGAGCCCATCGAGCCGAACCGCGGCGCGTATGGGTTAGGGCTCGCACCCCCGGGCCCCGGGCCAGGGATCGCCGACGCCCCTCCCCCCCAGCCTTTCCAAGGCCGCCCCATGCGCACCGCCTTGTCTGAGCCCATCGAGCCGAACCGCGGCACGTATGGGTTAGGGCCCGGCACGCAGCGCTGCGGCGGGTTTAAAAAACACGCGCCGCTTTTTTCCTATCGCACGAGGGGGGCCCTACGCCTCGGTGCCGACGGCCCGCGCCGGTCTCGCCATCACCGGTTGGTCTTCCAGCGTACCAACCTCTTCCCCTGCTACCCTTCCCCCTACACACGCACCATGGCAACGCATCAAACGCCTTCTGTTTCGCCGTCTAACGCTTCTGACCTACGGGCCATGCCCGAGCTCGCAGCTGCCATCCGCATCCAAGGCAACCCCCTTGATGAGGACATCGGCGCTGCCCTCGAGCGTGAAGCCGACCACATCCCCTCGGGTGGCAGCGACCGCGACGCTGGGTTCATTGACCCGAGCCCCGCCCTGCCGGACCCCTCGCTCCCGCCCGCTGTTGAACCCGCCGTTTCCTCCGGGCCCTAGCAACCCCCAGGGAGGTACGCTGGGGCCAAGCGCCGCAGACGGTGGATTCGTGAGGAACGTCGCGCCAGATACTCGACCGTCCCCCGCTATTCCCTGTCGAAGAAGCAACAGAACCCACCGCCCGTCCCAGTCGACTTTAGGGCGGACGACCTCCCTGCTGCCAAGGGATCCTTCGTCAGCCGCCGTCAATGCTGCGATACAACCCACGAATGGACCCTGGACGAGCTATTTGAGCGAGGGTTCAAGCTTGTGGGGTGGGACGGCAGGTGTGCTTCACCATTAAAAACGAGCCACACCTTTCTTACATGGCTCAGAACCTGCACGGCCGTTGTCGACGAGTGCGATCGCATCACGGCCGCATTTACCGGTCGACCCCGGGGTGAAGACTGGGGCCAAGTCCATGTGCATGCAAGTGACCTTTTGCAACAAACCGGCAGCAAGCTCCGAGCACCCCGCAAGGGGCGTAGGGGAAATCCTAGCCCTTCGTCCACCAGCGTATCCTACGGTGGAGGCCAGGCGGTAAGTCTACACCGCACGTCCCCTCTCCTTTACTGAGCCACGCAGGTCCCTGGAAACCTTGTGCACGGGCCTGCCGACAGGGTTCTCGTCGACAGGCTCTGTGCGGACAAGAGCTTTGTCCGCGCCGCCGGGTTCATGAGCAGTGCGTTGCCTTCCACCCCCA
>JBBPRF010000241.1:0-35836 GCA_038092875.1 Lanmaoa pseudosensibilis
GGATTGGATCGTTTCGAGGGGGGGACGGGAGGCGAGTTGGGTTTGGAGGGTGAGGATGGTGGAGTGGAGCTGGTGGGTAGGTGAGGGTGAGTGAGTGGGTGGGAGGGAGGGGGCGCGACAAGAAACCCGCGGACGTACCTTGTCATTTTCTCTATCTTTTTCGAGGAGCTGTTTACGGAGGGTGTCTTCGACGGAGTGGTGTTCGTCTGTTTCACGGACGATGCTGAGGTCTGTGAGGTCGGTGCTTAGGTTGAGGGACGTGCGGGGGTATGTGCGGACGCTTTGGGCGCGGCGCATTTTCGTGTATGAGTTGTAGTACGGTATGATGACTAGCGATGTTGGTTTGGCACGCGGCGAGCGTTTCGCGTTTTGGACGGCGTTGCTTTTTTGGAAGGTTCGGCCGAACTGGACTCACGGTTGCGACGGTGGCGGTGGCGTCGGGTATCGTGTATGTGGGTTATAGCTTCGCAGAATATCAACGTTTGTTTTTTTGATATTCGGCACTCTGTCCCATGCGATATCTGTCAGTGGTTAGATTCTGCCGATATGTACTTTTCCTTGTTCGTAGGATTCGGACGATTCTACGTGCACTTCAATGTCATCACACAAACAGGGACGGGTCAAATATCTGAGTCTCTGAAGTCCCTCTTGATGTCGTCAAAGTAATGTATACTTTTAATTTAGAGGGATAAGCATGGGGATAAGTTACTCTTTGGAACCCTGGTTGTCTTTTAGAGGGAGTGAGTTTGTTGCGGCTCGGGAGAACGTGATATAATCAACGTTATAAATCGAGTCCTCTCTTGGGTTAGGCTTTATGAAAGGCTTCTGAATCCTAACTCAAAAAATTGAACAAATCAAAGCAAACTAGCGACGAGAAAGATGAAAAGAAGTTCCGCTTTATCTGAACGAGGGGTCCAAGACACGGGCGATGTGACACCTTCTCAACGCTTTCTCAGTCTGTTTCTCCCCTGCACGCTCTCAAACACACGTGACCCGGTGTGTGGGGGCCACAGAGTTTATATAATCTGGGGATGGGACCCCAGGTGCGTACGTAACTCCATTTCCATCGGCCAAGACCACAACAAGTCTTTTTTCAACACACAGCTCGAGCGGGAGGACCAGCGACTGGCGATAGAACGTACGGACAACGACGACGACGACGACGAACACGACGATATCTTTGACGGCTCTTTCAGATGAGCGACAAGCCCACGTTATTCCCCGCTTCAAAGCTCGGGGAGTACACCGTCATCGGCGACATCGCCGAAGGTACCTTTGGAAAAGTCAAGAGTACGTCCCTCTCTAGCCTGATGGTGATCGCCCTTCGCTCCCGGTTGATACCCTTCCCCCCTTTTTTTCAATCTTGTCAGTGGCAACGCATACCATCACTGGCCAAAGAGTGGCCATGAAGTATATCTCCAAGGCGGTCATCCACATGACGAAAACCAAGACCCGGGTCCAGCGTGAGGTCGAGTACATGCGTACCCTTCGGCATCCGCATATCATCAAACTGTATGTTGCACATCCCGTATATCTACATCAGCGCACGATTGTGACACAACATGATATGGTTAGATATGAGGTTATATCCACCCCTACAGATATCATAATCGTTCTGGAATACGCCGGGGGCGAGCTCTTCAACTACATCGTCAATAACGGTCGCATGCCGGAACCACGCGCTCGAAAATTCTTCCAACAACTCATATCCGGTATCGAGTACAGCCACAAATTGAAGATCGTCCATCGAGATTTAAAACCGGAGAACGTCCTCCTCGATGATGACCTTAATGTCAAGATTGCCGATTTTGGGCTCTCGAACGAGATCAAGGATGGGGATTTCTTAAAGACGAGTTGTGGCAGTCCAAATTATGCCGCGCCGGAGGTCATCCGGGGTGGTCTTTACACGGGTCCGGAGATCGATGTATGGAGCTGTGGAGTTATTCTTTATGTCATGCTGTGTGGAAGACTTCCATTCGAGGACGACGACGTTCAGACCCTTTTCACAAAAATCAGCCGTGCGTCTGCCTTTTTTTTTTCCCGCTTATTCCCACTCCGGTTACTCACCGAAAGTGGTTTCTTTTTATGCAATAGAGGGAAGCTATCATATGCCGAGCTATCTTGGTGCCGATGCGAGAGGTCTGATCAACGCGATGCTTGCGGTCGATCCTGTCAAACGGATAACTATACCCGAGATCACTCATCATCCTTTCTACACGACTGACCTGCAGCGTTACCTCACGCCTCTTCCACCACCCCCTGGTCCTGTTCTTGGCACGCTTTCGTCGCTGGTTACGCCTGCAAAAGCGTTGGATTTCGAGATCATTGAGGGATTGGGCCGGATTGAAGAGGATGTCGTCGACGAGCTTGGATCCAGAATGGATGAGGTGGACAAGGAGGACATTTGGGAATGTCTACGGAGGGACGACGGTGTTCAAGGGAACGCCGTCAAGGTGGCTTATATGCTACTGCGCGATAAGCGACGAGCTGGAAGAGACCGTAAGCGTTGTCATGTTGCGTTAGTATCGATCCCAACTGACGATGTCTAGTGGCAGAGTTCGAGGAACAAGAGCGCGATGCCAAGTTGGCAGCCATGGACGTCAGTCTGTCATAATCGTCTCTCTGCTGCCATCCGTTCTCTTACTCAGGTTTGGGTTTTTAGCCTAGGAACACGATGTCGCCCAACACGCTTTCGCCGTCGGGCGACTTGGAAGACAATCCTTTTGAAGCCGAGTTCAATGGCGACTATGACGACGACGACATTGATGACGGACTTGATTTCTCGACGCCACCTATCGATGGCGAAATCAACAACAACTTTGCGGTCCTCAACTCCTCCCTCCCTCTTCCTGACCAACTCCCCGAACAACACCACCTGGCTTCGTATGCGAATGCTAAACGCGCGTGGCCTGCCGCGAAAGAAAAGAAACAGCATCGGACGAAATGGCACTTTGGTATCCGGAGCCGGTCGCCACCGATGGAGGTCATGCTGGAGATATACCGCACGCTCAAGACGCTCGGGATGGAATGGAAGGAGAAGCGGAACCTTGGGGGATTGGGTGGTATTCTACCACAACGGCAGCGATCGAGCACGAACGGTAGCAGGATTGAGCGTGCCAAGGAGCTGGACGGGAGCGACACCGTCGATCTGCGGGCAGCTGCGAGTGTGTATTTCATAGAGACACGAGCGAGGGTTGAAGATGTGGTGGTACGTGTACACAAACGATGACGAGGACGATAATCACGCTCATGCCAACGCGTACGTTGCAGGTGCTCATGAACCTACAGCTCTACATGGTCGACTCGATAAATTATCTAGTCGACTTTCACCACAAGAAGACGTACAGGGCAGCCACGGAACCAGGCGCTGGGAAATTCGAAATGGCCAACCCGGACACGCTGTTGCCCGAGACGAGTTCCGATGGACGGTCCATCAAGGACGGACATGCGCTCAAGGAAGACGAAGTCGTCTCCCCGTTCGTCTTCATGGACGTTGCGTGCCGTCTCATTCTCGAACTCGCTGGCGGGGGAGAGTGAACGAGCCGATGTTCTCACCACCCCTCCTCCCGCGCACACACACATGCACGCATGGTTACACATTGCAGGTCACGAACACGCTCGAACACGAGTTTTTGTATCATGTCAGTCCATATCATCCCATAGATTTCTCTGCTTTCTGTTGTTGTTGTTTGCTCACACACGTTGTTTTGTACACGTCGAGTCTGCAGTTTAGCTGCTTTCCCCTCTCTATCTTTTTTTTTTACCCAGCAATACCATTTGTACTAGTACGATTATGTGCTTGGTTAAGTACTCATGTGGTCATCCTTCTTACCCTTTTCTCTCACTCTCACTCTCACTCTCTGGATCGTTCAAAAACAGTCATGGAAGTTGTGGTGCTACTTATTGCATTTCAAATACTAACATTGACAAACGTAGGTAACGACTACTGGCTTTCGAATCCTGTATGTTTTTTCGGTCGGTCGTTCGTTTTCCTCCTTTCTTGATATGAAATATGATATACATAGACTTGATTGTTGGTGCAAGCATGGAGTAGTACGATGGACAAGGTTTCTTTCACCCCCATAATCGTGGCTGACCAGCATTTGCCGCTGCGGTACACCGTCCCACGACACCCGCTGCGGAAACGAGATTTTTAGTTATATCGTACCGTAGCTGTCGATTGAGGTGTTCTTAGTAACCCATCGTCGGGAGCGAGAGCACGTAACTGTACACGATCTGGAGAGGCCCTCGACGACCAAAATTTTCAATCTCCGCCTAACTTGTACATCATTTTGCGATTCGCAGCAATCATCTATCTAGTTTCCTGATGCCTTTGCGACCCACTTTCTGTGGCCATGTCACGTAATCCTGACACTCGCCATGCAGAACTCAGAAAGCGCATTCGTTCCCTCACAAGCCTCCTCCTTGGATTCAACGTACAGAAATCGCCATCCAAACAGCCCCAAGATATTCTTCCTTTCCTACGTCACTTAACCACCCTATTGACATGTAGTGACAAATATGATAATACAGCAAAGAAAGTCATCGCAGTCACCGGTTCCATCAACTCCGCGAACCAAGTCCGGACTTTAGTCGTCGCTCAGAATCCGCACGCGAGATCATCGTCCGAGACCATCTCTCTGGAATTGGTGAAGAAAGATAAGAGGTCGTTCGGTGAGGTGGTAAATGGGTAATCATCGCCTCGGCCCTTGGACAGACAGATCATTGTAGCGCGATTGACGTTTTTTTTCCCCCTCTCACAGCGGACCGAACGCGCTTCTCGTTGACCACATCGCAGACGTGTGGGCCGCCTTGTCTGCCTTTGATCGGCGTTCGGCCGACTACCAGACTCAACTAGTGTCGCTCGAGCTTTTTTTCCTCTCGCGATGCTTCCGGAAATTCGTCGTTCGTTTCAAAGAGGATATCAGGTTGTGTGGGGGCAGACGGTTGTACGATGTGATCCGCGACTGGGATCCGGATCGCTCCGTGATCGCACGCAAGTGGGTCACCCCTCCTGCATGGCTCCTCAAGTTCCAAGGCTTGCCGAGAATAAAGTCCAGAGTGGTCCAGGGACAAGTTCAGTGGGAGTTTTCCGATGATACGAAGCATGCCTGGTCCAAGGTCCTGGAAATCATCTTGCGAAAGGTGGATAATGGGATCGAACAGGTCAAGTCGGCCAAGGCCAAGTCGGGGAAGAAAGCGGAGGAGGAAGCGCGTCGGCAAATGGGTGTTTTGAATACTTGGTGCCGCACGCTGTATTATTTCGTCGTCTGGGACGCGGACATCGTGAAGGGCCTGTTAACCGAAACGAACATGGTAGCCGGTATCACGACCACGTTTATGCCAGTGAAAGGGAGCAACTGTGCGTGGTTTCTATTCGAACATATTCTAGATCATAGCTGATGATAACATGACATGTCCTCTCAATCTTTAGCCGTGGATGAAGCTGGTGTGTCGGTCCTATATTCACCCAGTGATCAGGGCCTGAAATAAGCTATGGTACAGATGATGACGACATCGCCGAGTTTCGGCAGGAAGAAGACGAAAGTAAGGGCCAGCAAGTTATGCGCTATCTAAAGACGGTCGTCGCATGGCACGCCGCGGTGTATCGTCTCGCCAAGGACGCGACGCTTCCCGAACTCTTGAAAAACCTTGAAATCGGCGTCGTGGAGACACCTCGCTCTCCGACCAACGTCTTGACCCTACGCCAAGTCTCTGACGAGTTTTTCAAGCGGTTCCCGGATATGATGCCTCGTCACGAGGACGTTTTGAAGGCACTGACCACACATTATTCGGATAAGTTTGCTGGCTGTGTGCACGCCGAGGCCACGCTCATGGGTCTCGTGAATTACTATGGGCAATCAAAGAATACGGGTCACAGTGCCCTGGTGAACAATGCACAAAACATGCAGAGAATCGTCCAGCCCGTGCGTTCCACTCGAACCCCTTCTTTCTCTTTCAAACTGACGATCGCTCAACACGTACTACATACAGGTGGCGGATGCCGGGGACGCGGTGATTTCTGTTAGCAAAAAGTGCTGTTGGTGCTGCGACTGGCTCGGACAGAATCTAGAAACGCGGTTCAAGCTTCCTGGGACGCATGGGATCATGTATGCCTGGGATCCGCCCATAGTGGGTGTCAGTGTGTCCGTGTTGGAGAAAATGGAGGAAGAGTTGTGGCGAGAGCTGTATCGGGCCGTGTCGAGCGCGGTCAACTCATCGTATTCTCGACAGAGTTCTGCGGGGAGCGAGTCCGAAGGGATGTCCGTGGATGAGATGTTTTTCTCCGAGCTCAAAGCGTAGGTGGGTTAGTCCCGGGCGAGTCCTGTTTGCCTTTTCGATCTCGCGTCAACTTGTCACCAAATGTTGTTTATTCATGCATACATGCGTACTGCGAGTTTCTCTGTTAAAAAACAACGGGAGCACGTTTCGACAACGTCAGCGTGTCCTGCATTTGATCTGGATTACCCTCTCCACCTCATTACTTCCGAGAGACTTTTCTTTCCGTCCTGTGGCTGTTTGTCAAGGCGATAAATCTGCCTGGGCGTTACACAAGGACGTCCGTCCTCGCTTGTAGAGCACTGACGTCGTCTCCATACATTTGGCATACATGACTGATTATACGCAATGCGGGAGGCCGACTCGAAGCCTGTATCGAATCCACATCTGAATCTGGTGCGTGCCGTCTTTTGCCATCAGCCCGGGGAGGGAGGTGGATGCAAACCCAAGGCGAGTCACGGAAGCGAATTCTGTAGATTGGTTACGGAGGGAAGGGGACAATGTAATGATTACCAACCTCGTCATAGTCGAACTGAGCAGCAGGCACGTCGATCTATGCGAGGTCGTGAGAACTCGCTTGGAGGAAAGAGAAAAACGAATGGATACCTCGAGGAGATCGCTATTGCCGTCGTTCTCAGCATCTGGATGTCGTTCTTCGCCAGTAGATGTCTAATGCAGTGTGTCAATATATGAGGCGGAATGGAGCTTATCCAACAAGGCAACGTCGTGAACGGATGAATGCTTACACGGAAGGGACTATATATATCTGGGAGAACATTGCCAATGTCACGCAGGGTGATTTTCCCGTCAGCTCGTCCAGTCGCAAGATAGCTATCATCCAGGGAGATGGCGGTCGACTGTAATGTGTCGATGTCCTCGATGGCAGGGCCAATCTGGACAAGCGTCGATGTGTCCAAGAAAGAGACAGAACGATCTATGAAGGTAGCGATAAACTTGCGGCTGGCGGCTAGAGCAATAGAGCGGACGACGCTGCCATTGAGAGCCCGCAATCGAGCAGACTGGGACGCGGTAAATACATTGAAAGAAGTAATTTTGTTGTCGTGAGATGCAGCAAAAATTTGCTGTCTGTCGTTCGACCACGCAAGCGGAGTGATTGCGAAGAGTGAGGGTAAGGTAGTCTTGATATCAATGAGCTGGTCACAACTGTGGTTGCTGAAGATGCGGATGGAGTCAGCGTAGCGGGCAACGGCGATGTGTTCGCCATTGGGGGAGAATTTGATTGCAGTGACTTATCTGGACTTGGCACGCTTGGCGTCGGAGAACAAGAGCCGAAAGCGAATAAAGTAGCAAAAGGGACTGGTAAGATGTGTTTTCCATATTTTCGCACAAGTATTTCCAGTATTTCTCAAGTCTCAAGTGAGAAAGTGAATCAAGTAGACAAAGGTAGTAAAGTAAAGTAATCAAGATGCAATTTCGAAGGAGTGGTGATCTGCGTCTTTATTGACATAGAAGGAGTTGAATATGTTGTATGAATGATGTAGTTTTATTTCGAGGGGAATGGGATGGGAGCCATAGACAGGTATGAGATGTGCCGCACGGTAAATAGAGTCGCAATGGATGACCGCATAATGAGGTTGATGGTTGGGGAGACTGGCCGGGCGCACGATCCGCATTCTAGTGACCTCGTCAGGCTCATCGCCGACTTTATCGAACCACCGGACGACCGCACAAGGGTAAGTAACGCGTTTATAGGTAAAGGAGAAAAGGGTAAAAACACGAGCAATTTCATACTCGTGCATCCCATCTGTGTCTGGATCTGTTCCGACAAATACACAGTCGCAGCGTGGACCATCACTCCTCCACATCGGGCAGGACTGAATATATTCCTTGTGCATCCCTCCAGTTCCACTCAAGTCACTGGGTGCGTAAAACTGGGATGAGGCAGCATTAACCACCTTGATGGACCCATCATAGAATGGGAGTTCTGAAGATGGAATGGTCATGACGTTACGCAGATCATCAGGATATAGGTGCTCAAATAGAAAGTGTCGCAGGAGGGTTACTAAGTTGGGGATGGCCAGTTCTATGGCTAATGCACGTACAGTCCTAGCGCGTTTAGATTCTATAGACAGATGTGAGTAAAAATAACTCTGAATGTTTGAAGGAGCAAGAACAGACGTCGATGTCATGCGAGCTCTACATGTGCTGTAAGCACATGATTCACTCCATGGTCTGCTTCCCCTTCCTCATGATCAGCTGTGATGCTTGCAGATGGATCTGAATCATCATTTGTAGCGCCGTCTAGTGCGGGGGCCATTCCAGAAGCATCAATAGATGTACTGTCAGGCGAAGACACTGGGACCATTTGAGCTTGGGCATCGAAAATCAGCTGGATAATACTAGTTGAATGGTTGACTGTACTTACCTACTAAATTGAGAGCAGTGGATAGGCATGTCCCATTAAGCATGCCACGACTTGTAAAGTTGGCCCGTGCAGCTAAAAGCTTGTCGAGTCGCAGTTGGTGACCAGCATCTGACCACTTGTTTGACCGGCGGTATGGTTTCTTCACCGCAGTGATGTGTTTGTTCTCAGTTATGGATGAACAAAGTCCGTTCAGCGCACCAAAGAGCTTGATTAGATCAGGGTAGTGTTCGACAGAATGTTGACGGGGAAGTGAAAATGTTGCTGCGACCTCGGGCCTCTTGAAAACCTCACGGTAGCGGTGAAAGCGTTGGATTGTATCGTTAATGTCGTTTAGTGTTGAGTCCGTGATAACGTTGCGACGGACAAGGTAGCAGAATTCTAAAAATGCGCGGAATGTGCGCACAATATCATCTGATATGTGGCCTTCTATTGCGGTAATGTAAACCTTGTTATTTGGTGGTGAGACATGAGACATTTTATGAGTGAGACAGACAAACCTTCATCAGCGCCTTCAAATCATTGCCGGTCCACTGTTTGAATCCTCGGCCTTGAGGGAAGCGACGAAGGCCAGAGAAAGGTGCTACAGCCACAATGCTAATGCAGAGCGTTCATCAATCAAGTACTTATGGTGACAACTTCACATACCGCCTGTCGATGTCGTCCGTGTTGCGTTCTGCTCGTCGTGTTGACCCTGCAGATTCTGTGATATATTTCTCCACCCAGTCTACTAGATGATCCTTGAACGTTCCCTTGATGAGCTGGTGGAGGATATCGGATGCGATGAGTTCATGTATGTCCACAAGAGGAAAATCATTGGTAAAAAGCTAGAGCGTGGAGGGGATTGAGTATCACAATGGTTGTAAAGCCAGAATACATACGACAAGGTCGGCAACAATACCAAATTTATCCCACATCTGATTTGGCATCGCATTTTCGAATAACGTCTCTGTTAGCCGTTGGCAACGGCACAGTGCATCCGGGTCAGAGTCAAGCGCACGACGTGTAGCAGTGCAGCTATGGAGAATATAGTAGCCAATTTATTCTCGTTAAACAGAAAACTCACCGTGGACACCAACCACGGACAATGCAGGTCAGCAATATAAGGGCCCAGCCCATATATTGTCTTCCGGAAATGTCTGTCGCCGTAGCGGATGACCTCGGGTGTGGTCATTGCCGGTTTCAGGCTTTGAAGAATTGTGGATAGGGAGTTGTGAAACAATTGGCGGCAAAACATTCGAAATTCTGCATCCAAAGAATGTTCTTTTGTAGCTAGAATAGACCAGAGTCAGTAGTATGTATGATTACTTAGGGGACAAACCCACCTTTAGGAATAGCAAGGAATCCGATTATGACAACAGCTTCTGGGTCTCGCAGCATTAGTTTGAGTCCTGATAAGCCCGTCCGTGATCGAGTTCGCTGGGATATTTATTTAATGGTCATTCAGGACGTCTACACACGGAGATTGGGATTGGGGGAGGGTATGTGGTCGATTAGAACTGTTGCAACCTAACGAATGTCAACTAAAACGAAGATATGCATCAGGACGACAGCGTCTCGATGTTCAATTTCTTGTACAGGAATGCAGAAGCAGCACCACACATGTCTCTGGAGAGGAATGCATGTCATGTCTATTTGAGCTGGCTCAAAGGACGCTCAGTTCTCGACACCGCATAACGCATCCACAGACGGAACACGATGTAGGCGGTGGGCTGTGTGTTACCAGTATATAATGATAGTATGAACGCGTACTCACGGTAACGCGTACAAGGGATGTAGGATTATTCGAACCGTTTCTTAGGAAATTGTTGGAACATATCCGTCATCGCCTTGTCTTCGTCGTTCATGCGCTGGCGCCGCCCCGTCTTCTCTTGATACGGCACGTTTCTCTTCGAAGCGTTCCCAGGCAACATCCTGTCGTCGTGCTATACGTTCGTAGACGAAGAAAGCTTGATAAGAAACAGAACTATCGCCGCCGCCCAGCAACGTCAACTCGCCCGCTTCATCCGAGTCATCATCTCCCCTTTTCCCGAAACGCACGATCGTTCTCTCTCTGCGCACGTTTCTTCTCCAACATGCCTTCCCGACCCACTTCTTTCAGTCCCACCACATCTTCCAGACGATCTTTTGCTTCTGCACGTTCCCGTTCCCGTTCGAGGTCGCGTTCGGAGCCTCGCTTGGTGCTCGGATGCGTCGCGAGGATGGGGTCCAACACGGATGGGAGGGCCATCACCGAATCGACTTCCTCCAGTGCAGCGCGCAATGGTTTGGCATTTGAACTTGAAGAATTTCGATGACTCGCGAGATGCGCTCGTTGTCAATGTAGGGGGGACACGTTCAGGGCGAGACACAGACATGCAGATGCATCGAGGGTACGGTGGAATGCTTGATTCAATCTCCACGTCCATTTCGTTGTCGCTTCGAAAAGACGCCGTGAAGGAGCAAGTGACGACGGGCTTGATGGGCTATCCAGGACTTGACATAAACGACTGTCGCAAAACGATGCTGGAACCACGCCAGAGTCATGATGCAAACTGAAAAGAAGGGAACGTCAGAAAAATGATAGATAGAAAGGAAAAAGCAAGAGAGACATGTCGTTGAAAATATAGAAAAAGGGGTGTAAAATAATGCTGCGAAGGGTTAGGGAAAACGCCTCCACCTCCGTCATATACCGAACCACCGCTCCTAAACCTGACATTCGAGCTACGCTCCAACTCTTCGCATGCCAGGCAACGGCCATTCGGTACGCTTGTTTCGCGATAGGAAGAGCGCATTGATGTGCAGCGGGAGCCAGTGGAGGCATGTCGCTGGCCATTGGTTCCTGCCAAGCAAGGCCCAACCACGTTACATGGTCCACGGACACCGTTCTCAGTCGTCACGTTGATCGTTAGATTGCGATCACGCAGCTCCACGTGAGAGAGTCATCATGCAGCGACGGCCCACACCTATTGACGATCTTTCCAACTTCCAAGCCATAATATTCAATTGTACACTAGTCGTGAGCCGAGTTCCGCAGCCGAGACATGACGAGCAATGGAAGACTACCCTTGGGAAAGAGGCAAGGTTTTGCCGGTGACCTGACTGCCTAGTCGTCGCAGCAATGTCACGGAGCGGAGATCCGAGTAAGAATAAGCGCTGAAATACGAGAGACTCGCGTGAACAGACCATATTGAACAAAAAACCGTGTTTATGCTGCAACTTTCCGCAGCACGAGCGAACCATTCGAAACACCCTGTCCATTGACATTTCTACACCGACAATTGCGTACCATCGCCAAGGATGTCGTCGACGAGTGAGTAGCAGCTCTGAGGAGTAATTGAGCAATGCTGACGATTCAGCAAGACCAAACGATAGTGCTTGACACCGGTCGCTCTGATTGGGTATACGCGGTCGCATTCCAATCGGACGGAAAGCACCTTTTGGACGGGAGTTGGGATGGTATTCGACGATGGCGACTTGCCGATGGTCAGGAGGTGGGAAAGCAAACGGGAATAATCGTGTACGCCATTTCGGTATCAAGGGATCACAACTGGATAGTGTGTGGGACTGCGCAGGGGGCAAGCGTGTGGGATGGAGAAATGCGTGAAAAGGTCATCGATGTGGAGGGTACGAACCCGGTGGTTGCCGTCGACATCTCTGCGGATTCGACCAGGTTTGCTACCGGGACCGGAAGCTTCGAAGCGAGCGTCTGGGGCATCATAACAGGGCAGAGACTCGTTGGCCCGCTCAGGCATGAGGATCGTGTCAATGGGATCAAGTTCTCCCCCAATGGCGAGCACATCGCCACTGCCTGCCGCGATGGCTCGATCCGCATTTTCGACAGCTACAACGGCAACGAGCGCAGAGTCACAATCATGACCAACATCCCCCCATGGTCACCCGCTATTCCGCTTGCGTGGTCACCCGATGGTCAGCAAATTTTCACCACATCCCGCGACAACAAAATCAGATCCTTCGATGTCTCCACCAGGTCTCAGCTCGCCGAATCGTTGATTCTCCATAACAGCGACAATAGCCGCTATGGCCACTCTCTCGCTCTCTTTGCCAATGAGAAATTGATTGCTACCTTTACACCGCATTCAATCTCATTCCTGGACACATCAACACTCTCGCGGGTTGGCTCAGTCATCGAGGACAGCAAAGAGATTCGATCTATTTCCGTCTCTCCAGATAGTAACTATCTTGCAACTGGACGACAAGACGGGAAAATCATCATTCGTGATCTCACCCACATTCTCCCAGACTTCTGTGGCCCTTTCCAAGTGAGTATTTGTGCCTTCATAGTCCCGGCATGTCAAATAAGCCCTAATCCGTCTCTCACGTCGACAAACTACATAGGTATCTACTCGCGAGGACGTACAACGAGACACACGGCCTTCAACCTCTGGCGATCACGACAACAAACCACTTGGCCCCGCCTCGGTAGGATTTTGTCATTCTGTTACTGAAAGAGCCGTGCTAACTCGTTTAACACGTACGTACAACAGGAAGTTCATGGGAAATCCGGCCCACTTGAGGGCGAGACCCGCGGTGAAGATGGCGACATCGACCTCCTCAACGTATGAGTTGACTCTTTTCCCCCTCGATGCGAGTTCTCATGATGGTATAGGTCGAAGTGCCCTCAAGTATGCCTGGTGCCGAGTTCGATTATGACGAGGTTGGTAATCACTACATTCATCATCTTCCTTCTGTGTTGACGCTGCTGGAGCCACCGTCCCCGGCCTCGTCTGCCCACCCCCGGGAGGATGAGTTGCCGCCGGTTGGCTTATCTCATGTAACATCACCATCATCAGATGCCCCACCAACTACATCCCCTCCAGATGCAGTCCCAGAGGAAAATGTCAACACTGCTGAACCACACCAGGCCCGTTCGATATTTAAAAAGTGGCGAAAGAGGAAGAGTAGCAAGGACCCGACCTTACATAAACCCGATCAACTTTCCAGCAAGTCGCACGAGCCTGCTGATCGCTGGTCTCCATCCCGCTCACCAGCGAGAGTCGATGTGGGACCTTCACGGATGGCCGCTGGTAAACGTAAGCGGGTGAGTCCTCTTCTTTGATCAACGATTGGTTGCTGTGCATCTACTCAACACATTGGTCTAGCGGGCGGTTGCAAAATCTCTCGTAAAACCACAGGTATGTTATTCCTCGAGTTTGTATGCGGGGACTCATCACATGTGACAGCGTAAATCGTCTCCCAAGGCTGCTGTTCTCAGGCACTCGAACACGAGTACCTCACGCAGCAGACAAGGTGTTGCAGATCCAAAGGATGGGGACCCTGTGTGTCTTTTTTCTGGTCGTGGCGACCTCGCCCCGATAACTTACGCCATATCAGGCACGACAAGTAAACGATCTATCTCAACCCTCGGCCGAAACCGCGAGGACAGAAGCGGGCCCAGTGCGTCTTTTTCTTTCGTGGTGGAACTTCTTGTCATAACTCACGCCCTATCAGGTGCAACAACCAAACATTCCATCTCAACCCTCAGTCGAGAGGGTCCATGTAACAGTACGTGTTACTTTCCTTTAACTTTCTTTGTTAGACTCTGAGTGGATCAGCATCACGAGGAATCAGGCGATGTTACCCTTTCGGTCAGGTTTCCCGCTTGGATCGCGCGGGCGTTGTGTTTCCGTTCACGTGCACAAGATGGGACGCATTGATCTAGGTGATTCTACACAATACATATAGAATCATGAATATGTGGTCATTGACCATATAGTTCTTCGAATTCGTGGCATTAATATTAGTCCCGACAAGTCCGTCTACGATCGAGCTCGCTGGGATATTCACTCAAGGTCATCGAGGAAGCTTATACACAGAGGTTGGGAGGACATTGTCTGGATGTCAACGTCTTGTGTAGACCCTGATGACAGGGCGCAAGGTTACATGCCATCTAAGCATATGAGAGCGGCGTGATCGTCAATGCTGAATCAAAGGGCCAAGGCGGCACGTCCCAGGAGAAGATTGCATAGCATGTCTATTTGCCAAGGCGCCAGGGCTCAAAGGATGCTCAACCTCGACACCGCGACGCATGCACAGATGGAACATGATGTAGGCCGTGGGCCGTGTGTTACCAGTAGATAATGATAGCATGAATGTACACTCACGGTAACATGCATAATGGGTGCTATCCGAAACGTTATGTAGTAGGTTGTTGGAACATGTCTATCGGCCTGCGCATCGCGATCACTTGTCCTCTTTTGACACAGCGCATTTCTCTTCGAAACTTTTCGGGGCAACATCCCTTCGTGCTATGCACGGCAATAACAAAAGCTTGATGAAAAACAGGACATATACTGGTCTCTAAAACGATCACCGTCCCTCGGTAACATCGACTCGTCCCATCGTCCCCGTTTTTTCCCGAAACGCACGATCGTTCTCTCTCTACGCAGGTTTCCTCTCTAATTTCCCCTTCCGACCCTCTCCTTTCGGTCTCACCACGTCTTCCAGACGAGGCTTTGCCCCTGCGCGATCCCGCTCCCGTTTGAGGCCACGTTCAAAGACTTGATGCTCGGATGCTCGCGGCATCTGCTCGAGTCCAGATAACCCACCGATAAGACAACACTCTCAACGTATATTTGCCTCGTGGTTTGCAAGATCGTTTTCCACCTCTACCCGCATCAACGCTTCTCGAGACAGTTGGTGAACAGTCGACAACGACGACATCAAAGGGTCAACCTAGCAAAAATCAGCAGGGGGGTGATTGGGGAGTGACAATCGAATGTGAGGCCATTCATCAGCTCGTGCAATGAATGATCTCAAATTCGCACTGGTACGTTGCGGGTCGGGTTCAAAGTTGAGGCCTGAGGGATGAAATTTAAAGTTGAGGCATTGAAATAAGCACAAACTTTTTCAGTCTCCGCTTCAGACACTCATGCCGCAGATTATCGCGGAAACAGCTCAATTGAGTTGGCCAGGTTATTCTTGAAACCATCCCAGATATCGGACGACTTTGGATCAACTCGTTCCGTTATCCAAGTATATATCTCTGGAATCTGGCGCGAGCTTATTTTTATCGTTCTTGTTGTTGAATGCGGTGAAGGGTATGCTTCAGCGGTTTGGAAACTTGGTCATGTGAATCCATAGTCTCCGGATCCAGGCGACAACCCAGTCAATCCAGTGCAGTGAGTCCGTCATGATCCGCCTCAAGGTATCCCCCCCTTCCTACGTCTGTCCAGAAATTAATCGAACCTTCCCACGCATATGTATCTAGCCCGCGTTTACATGCTGGGCACGGTGTGCGCTCGCCGACATCTCATAGTCTGCACGAACGAGCATGCAGAGTGTAATGCAGTTAATAATGGTAACGTTGGTTCTGCGTCGCGCAGACGCAGCTTTTTGCATGCAAGCCGAGCCAGCGTAAATATCTATCTTCTAGATTCCTCGTCACTTACTTGTACGCCTCGCTCTCTCTTCGACGATCCGACGTGCTTGCCAAGCTCGGGTATGGCACGACTTCCTCACTCGCGTCTGTGTCTCGCATTAACTAGATCGTTCTCCTCTCGCCTTTCGCTAGCCTGCTTGCCCTCGAACTTTCCCTCATCTCTGCGCTGATCTTCAACTCCCCTGCTGGCACGTGACGAGCAGCAGTTGAGCCATATTCGCCTGGACGTCGACCAGCACAGATCCTGCCGCCTTCACTCTCAAACTTTTTAACTACCAACTCCTCAACTTATTCACGCTTGTGCCCAACGTGTAAATGCCGCTACCGTCTACCTCCTTCAAGTTCCACCTAGGTACGCCTGTTTGATACGATCCGTCCCTTTTTTTTTGTTTTCGAAGAGCGATGATGTCGTATTGACCCGTATTCGCTCTCTACAGCTATGGGTATGTTCTACAAGCGATCGATACCACTGTTTTGTTTTGCATCCTCAAGTCACAGACTTGACTCCGGAGAACATTTCTCCCCTCTCTTTGTAAGCCTCGCTGACCTTCCTTTGGCCAACCCGCAAAACTCGTTTCCTTGGCTCGCCTTGGGTGTACATCAGCTCCCCCGGGCCAATGGCAAAAGACGGCACGCACCAGATTCGGATGCGGATTCGGGGCGCTCTTCATATCACCTTTTGGGATCACCAGGTGGGGCTTCGATACAGGCTTCGAGTCGGCTTCCCATATTGCGTATAATCAGTCATGTATGCCAAATGTATGGAGACGACATCGGTGCTCTACAAGCGAAGACGGACGTCCTTGTGTAACGCCCAGGCAGATTTATCGCCTCGACAAACAGAGCCACAGGACAGAAAGAAAAGTCTCTCGGAAGTAGTGAGGCAGAGAGGGTAATCCAGATCAAATGCAGGACACGCTGACGTTGTCGAAACGTGCTCCCGTTGTTTTTTAACAAAGAAACTCGCAGTACGCATGTATGCATGAATAAACAACATTGGTGACAAGTTGACGCGAGATCGAAAAGCCAAACAGGACTCGCCCGGGACCAACCCACCTACGCTTGGAGCTCGGAGAAAAACATCTCATCCACGAACATCCCTTCAGATTCGCTCCCTGCAGAACTTTGTCGAGAATACGATCCCTTGACCGCGCTCGACACGACTGATTATACATAAGCTACACTTGACTCCTGAGTGGCTTCAAGCTACTAAGTACTCCGCATATTGTTGTTTTGTTCTTGTCGGGAGTCGGGGGTTTGGCGCCCTTGTGCTGCTACCAATGGTCCACAAAATGTGCGCAGTTGTTGTGATGGAGTGCCTCTGACCAACAGCCCTTTCTCAGCATCAGCTCGGCTCGCCGCATCCGCTGTTGCTGCATGTCACGTGACATCGTTTTGTTGCGTTTCGCTCTTGCTTTAGGCCTCTTCAGCAGTGGGGTGAAGGGCTGCGGTGCGGGCTCCGACTGGACGCGAAAGTTAGCCGTGTAGCGTACCGCCGTGGCTCTGAAGCTCTGCTTAGCTGCTTCTGAGACCACTCAGAGATTGGCCGAAGGCAAGGGCTGCAGGCCGTCAGCCTCAGGTGAGCAGGTTGAAGCCCTTAGCTGCTACGCGCACAAACTAAAGGAAAGCAGCAGGACTCTGCCCTACGCTTGAACCAAGCAACCCGTGCGCTGGCAAAGCAGCAGGTGCTGGCAGTGGGTCCCTTAAGAACGAACCAGCCTTTAACCCGCCGAGCAAACTCAGCCGGCGTTTCTGGATGGCCTGCCTTGGCAGGCAAAATCGCACACAAGCTCAACCAGCCGCATTCATGCGCTCGATTTGTTGCACCACCTACTCGCCCGCCAACCCCCTTGTCAAACCCCGCTGCGCTGCATCTCATGATGCCCACCTCGATGCTGCCCTTATCTCAACGAGACTCACTCGGCTTTGTGTGGTGGTTGCTCACCCATGTTGTCGCCTGGGGCCAGTGACTAGCCGACCATCCCCCACTTTTGTGCTGAGGTCACTGCGCTGCCAGCGATGCGTTGCTCCTGGCTGCAAGCAATCCTGGCCAACGGATGAAGATTCTGAACCTGACATCTGCTACAGGGTACGTATGCACGTCTGCAGTCAATTGCAACTCGTGCGCAGTCTCCATAGTCACATGTTGCTGAAAGATGCCATCATTTCAGAAGGGGGATGTGCTGCTTGTTAAGTAGGCCTCATACGTGCGGGGTTGTATGATATGCCACAGCATGCTCCCCGACTGAGACCTCTTCCAGCATGCGTATGGACGACAGCCCCGTCCCTGTCCCTGGCAGTTTGAGGAATAGCCTTGGGCTTAGTTCGACCCCAAGGCTGAGGAGTTGGTTCGGGGGTTCATCGTTGTGGGAAGCCTCCAAATCGTCTGGCGGACGTGCACGCGCTGATGATGTGGAAGTCAATCACTCTTGAGCACACCGCATGTGCAATCTTGGGCTGGTCTTGGTCTCGCAACCAATGGCGAATGTCCCATGCCATCTGTCAGCAGTAAGAGCGCTGCGTCGCACCATGACATCCTTGTTTCTGTCCCTTCACGCGCAACGACACCTGCAGGCACGCGTGGCCCAGGCTCAGTAAACGAGCATGCTCACCCTTTACCAACGGGAGCACCTCCTACGCATGCTGTTGCTGGCAGCGATCTGTATGACTCCATGGGAAGCTGAGGAAGCTTCCCTTGTTTTCAAGGAGTGGGTGCTCTTGATACTCCCGTTTGACAACACGCTCCTCCATTTGCTGCCTCTGGGGGTGCATCTACAGCAACAAAGGGTGTGGCCCTGCCCCCAGGGCTTGGTGGCTCACACGTGCGGGCATGGAGGCCCAGGGCTCCCAGCACCCTCGTCAATATGATCAAGCACAGCTCCGGCCAGAACCTTATCAACGCGACCAGTAACCTCAGTGTTGATTCCGGGACGCTTGCTGCGCAGAAGGCGTGCCTCCGAAATCTATTCCTCATCGAAATGGTGGGCAGCCAAAACTCCCCCCAGTGTTTGTTCTTACAATGCATTCTTCTCGTGTTGTCGGTCACGATGGTCAGCATCATCGTGTTCAAGTTCGCTGCCTCGATTAGCTTTGGCTCCCCTTGTGCATTAGAGGATCACGACAAGTTCGTGGTTTGCCAGGCTCCTTGCTACACAGAGGGAGGGACTTCGCTGCGGCGTACCATTGACTCACTCACCCAGCTCAACTTGAAGTGCTATGACAAGCGTAAATCGATTCTCGTCATCTGTGGTGGCAGCATCGTTGGTTCCGGTGATGACCGACTTACTCCGGTATCGTGCTTGGAGTGGGTCCTAACCTATCCTGAGCCACCGAGTTTCGTGTCGTTGAGCGAGGGTGCTTGGTGGCACAACAGGGCAAGGTGTGCTCTGGTTTGCACAAGTGCGCGGGTCACGTCGCGCCTTATCTTGTGGTCGTCAAGGTCAGCAAGCCAACGGAGAGATCGTGCCCGGGCAACCGAGGAAAGCGAGACTCCCGGGTGGTCGTTATGTGCTTCTTGAACGAGGTATGTTTGCGCTTGCGAGCAAGCCACGCTGTGGCTCATGCATGCTGTGCCGGACAGCTCTGCTTCAACTCACTGATGAACCCGCTGAAGCTGGAGAGTGTCGTTGCTTGACGACGATCCTCCTGAAACGCTTGCTGATGCGCAAGATGCAGTTAATCAGAGATGCCCACGCGCCCACAGCAACACCAGATGACTGGAAGATCCTGCTTTCGCAGAGAAGCTGTTGGATCAACCTTGCGTGGTCTCTACTGTTTCTTGATGAGATTTATCGTCATGATGGATTTGGTGTGACGTTGATTCAGCCAGTCACTATGGCTTACGTGAGTGTGTTGCGTTGGTTTTGCTCTGTGCGTTGCTCATGCGTTGTGTGGGATAGATGTTTTGCTCAATGTTTGGTCATCGGCGGAAGAAGCACCGTTCCTGTTGTCTCGCTCACCACGGTTAGTCCCGTATATGCTCTTCAAGCTCATGCTCATCCTTTGATGCAAGTGGGACATGGTCGGATGGGTGTTTTGCATTAGTGCCACCATCTTCTTGCTCATGCTTCCGATCTATTCCTTCTTGCATATGGACGACTCCTCGTGGGGTGGGGTACAACGCGTGTTGTCCTACCCACCCGCGATCGTACCAGGAGGCCCACCCACCCACTCCCGCTCTCACACATGCTGTGCCTATGGACCTACGAACGATTTGCACTGCATTCGTATATTCCCTTCGCTTGTTATGGAGTACTTATCACACACTGGTGGATGCAGTTTTGTCAACACCCCTGGATGCCGACGTGCCCGTCGCTCAATGCCGGGTGCCGCCGGATACTAGTGCACTCGAGGGAGGTGAGCGCGCGAACGAGATTGAGTGCGTGCGTGCGTGCGTGAACGAATCAGACCGATCTGAGGGAGGGGAGGTGGGTGAGGGCTAGTGCGTGCGTGCACAGAAAAATATACCTCGACGAAACTGACTGCACACGACAAATTCACCCCCATCTCTGCAATAAACGCACCAACCCTCTAAATCATATTTGCTCCTCGACTGCTTCTTGGGAGAGCTGTTGGTTTCGTTTGTGGGCTGAAAAAACTTATTCAAGGAGGCAGTCCCTCCGCAGAAACGATAGCTCGCTGCGTCATGTGATATGTAATCCCCCACGACATGGATTCTGTCAATCACAACAAGCCGATCGGTCCGTCGGCGTTTCTGCAGTTGCCTCCTCTTCGGCAGCCTGATGGTTGTCCTGTCGTTGATGGACCGCTTGGACTTCTTCACCGTATCCTTTCAACACGAACACTTTGGCTCCAATGTAGCCAAGCATGCCTAATATCCGTGGTCGAGGTTCATGAGTCCATCCACCAGCAGTGAAATGTGGTTAAGGAATGGACTTTTCAGGAATCATGCCGGACTCACGGGCTTCTGGCAACAGGCCTTCCAGTTGGCTATTTGTTCTTGGCCCATCGTGAGGTTGCTGCTTTTTTTCTTGCTCTATGAGGCGCCTGCAGTAATCCCCATCAGTTGTCTTGTAGAGACCGGCAGAAAGACCAGAGTCAGATGACTTGAGGTGACTGTTCTTGTCGATCAGGATGCTGTCAGGTGGCTGATCCAATGCTATCAGACACGGCATTAATATTTGGAGAAGCTATGTACATACCGATGAATGTTCCCTGGCGAAGTTCGCAGCAGTAAGGGTGGCGGAAGATGACGTGTGCGGACAATTGGGTTACTAAGAGTTACCTTGTTTACAAGGTCACTCCAGGGTGGAAATCGTGGCTGCTTCGTGTACTCATTGTACCCCGTGGGATAGTATTGCCTCGTCAGCAAGTTCGCTATCATATTGAATACAGGAATCGGTGCGCAGACAGATTTTGTCTTCGTACGGGTCTACGGTAAGTGCTACGAGAAGAGACACTGTTGAAAGGGTTAGTACATCGCCAAGCCAAGGGATTTATGCTCCCCGTAAACAAGGTTGCGATGTGACTTGAATGTATCATTTCAAGCGCTGTGGAATGGAGTCGCGACCTAATCACAGCGCTACTGCCGCCGCGCAGCACACTGCCCGATTTGGTACGTTGAATGACAAAGATACTGCGATAACTTGGTCTCCTGAGAGGCTATCATTCAAGGGGGGGGGTGATGGATGATTGGAGTGTGGAGGATAATAAACTATGATTTCATTGATACAATAAATGTACTCATATTAGTGATACGTGCGACAAAGGATTAATGTTGGTGATGGGGCGGGAACAGCGCAGCAGAGCACGGCAGGCCCGCAGCATTTTCCTTGTGCCCTGTTGCAAGGGGTCGAGCAGTCGCTGGCCAGTCGCGAGCCACCAGACGCAGGCAGTCTTGTCATCTGATCTGGTCGCAATCCTCGTCCCATCCGGAGAGATGCCCACCACGTACACTTCTTTGTTGTGTGCTGGAAATTTGGTCACCTTTTTGTGGCTCTCCGCGTTCCACACTGTCACTTCGCCAATATATGTCCCACCTACACTGGAGGTACCTACAAGTCTGGAAATAATGATGTTACACGAGCTTAACCCATGACCTCTAAGCCGATTTCCTTCCCACCTCAAGGACGGCTTCCCTCGTCTTCCCAGCGCATATGCTTAGGAGTCGCCGTATTGCCGAATCTCACTTGTGCATCCAGGTGTTCCGTGTAAGGCCATTTGGGCATCTGCTGAAGGAGGACTAGGTCTTGCAGAGTCTTCCCGAGCGTAGGATACTTCTCTAAAAACGGATACGTGGCTGTATCGGCTCCAGCAGCATAGATGCGCAGACAGCGGTCATCCACCTCCCGCGTTGGGAAAGTAGCGGTGAACGATGCTGGTTTACCAAGGTCAGCCAAGATAGCGATATAAGGGAGCCCTTCTTCTTGGCCGCCCAGATATTTATCCCTTCGGGTGATGTCGTGCAAAACATCTTTGGAATCCGTCGATTTCCGAGCCTTGTCGGATATGTAGATTTGCGAGATTCCTGATCCCACGGAGGTTGTTCCAGGGTCGCCTTTGAAATAGATGGGTATCACCTTGTCGATGGAAGGTTGTTGGTGGCAGCATTGCACTGCACTCGTTCTCTGCAAGTGACGTTGTGTCCACTCCTCCAATCTGCATGGGTGATCGTCAGACTCAGAGTTATGATAAGAAGCAAGAATTCTGAAGACCGACCCTAATTCGTTCCCTTGACGTGATCCAGCGATGTTTGCATCCATGCATACCCAGTGAGAGAAATTCAGATATGCATTCTCGAACGTTTTGCGTGCTTGCGTGGCCTCCTTGTCCCATACCCGCGGTCCAAAAACGAATTCGAGCCAATCCACGACTGGAATCATTTGGCAGTCTGGGTGATGCTCTTCCCATGTCGATGGAATTTCGGTAACCACATTCCCTGCCTGAGTGCGAATGAACAAGTCCTTGGCCAGCAGCCATAGTAATCGGCTAGCCAGTTCACCACGTTGACCCATGTCGATCATGCCAGAGTTGATTACCTTCAATAGAGTACCCAAAGCGATCTGCAGCTTTTCGGGCTTTTTGTGCAAAGCAGTTGCCGCCGCACACGACAGAAGCGGTTCGGATGGATAACTTGTGAACCTCCAGTTGCGGTCCGGGGTCGTCGCGAGGCAGATTAGTAGGTGGCTTGCCACGCCAGTCTCCAGATACTCCACCGCATCCACATGTGCGAACGTGATATTCAGTCCAAAACGTTGTCCGAACACGGCGAGCACGTGATTCGTATCTTGTGGGTTAAAGTCGCCGGTGCCACATAACTTGTACGACGCTGTATCCAGTACTCTTTTTGGGAGTGTAAGCACATCCTTGAGCGTGAACCATCTGTGGATGATAGCCAGATCAGTCGGGTGTCACAACAAATGAGGTTGAACGTTACAAGGGTCTTCCGTAGCCTGCGATGTGATCCATCTGGGAGATATTCTCGATGTCATTGCTTTTCAAAAGTCCCGAAGCACCCTGGTCCCATCCCAGTTGCGTGTAAGGTGGGAAAATTGTTTGACCCCAAACAGAAACACGGGCGGAATTGTCTGAAAATAAATAAATAAGTCAGGGTGTTAGAACAACAGGAATTGCCAGACATTTCTGATTAGGTGGTGAAAAACCTGCGACTTTGGAAATCGTCGAGGCAAACACGACCCAAACAGGATGATTCTCGTAATGTGAATACTCGTTGATAACTCTGCAGATGACATTTGCCGGACGATATGCTTCTCCATATACTAGAGAGAGCGGGTGTGCTTCATCGATCGCAATCACCAGTTTGGGCTGGTCGGGATTGCCAGTAAAGACCCTCTCGAGGGACGTAGCCATTTTGCTATAGGAGGTAAAGAGTTGCTGAATGGTGTTAGAGCTTGCTTCTGCTTCGGACCACATTACTCAGTAATCAGCGATACGAACTGAATTGTTTACCCAAAGGGGAGAGCTTCCGAAGCTTATCGGCAGGTTTATCGACGTCCGACGTCGAAGAAGTCCCTGCAGTCTCTCTACGGGCAGAGACGGCATCGGCATGGATCTACATAACGTTGTAAAAATTAGGGCCATGTTAAAGAACCAGATGTGATTACCTTCTCGAATTTTTGAGAAACTTTGCCAAAAAAAACATCTCTGGCAGTAAACTTGGGCGGGTCGCTCATATCACACATCTGGCTGACCCAGTCCATGATGCCTGCCTTGCCATTGCCGGTGGCGCGACTCGTCGAAAGATATTCCTCGAGGGTGTGAAAAAGAGCGATGAAAAACGCGTAGCAGATGAACCGATAGCCTTCCTCAGTGGGGGGGAATTTGGTTAAGATTCGCGATGGGATAAAATCAAGCTTAGGGAAAGATAGTTGGTCCCCCCTCTCACGCAGGTTCATGTAAATTACCACGACATTCTTCTTGTTCAACTGAGATTGATTCAGTCACCGCATACGCACGCAAAACAACAAGGCTCATTTACCTCCATTAACAGCCTTGATTTCCCGGTGCCTGAACTCTGAACAATGGAGCAGAACTTGGCGTAGTACCGGGGGTCCTCCGCTTCCTTAAATAACTTTTCGTTGTGTGTCAAATACTCGTAGAATCCGTCGACGGCTACGCCCCGGTACCTTTCCTGAAAGGACAACGATAATTGTCCGTGTAGTCCTAGTAGGTGTCAGTCCATGGTCCTGGACAGACGATGAGATGGAGAGCACCAACCGTCAAGAATGGGGTCTTCTGCTACGAGCGACGGTGGTTCTGGCTCCGCTGGTTTTTTGAGGATGGCTGGAAGGTTAACGAGTCCGATTCGTTAGCAGACAAAGGACAGGGATGGTAGACACGCACCAAGGTTTCGAATCTCGCGGTATGACTTGCTCTTCCAAGCTAAAGAGAGCATATCCCGTAACTCTCCTTCGGTCTTTATTAGATTTCTGGCCTGTCCCACACGAGCATACTTTTTGTCCAAATCATCGCAGTGCTCAACGATCGCACTCAGGAGGTCGACATAATTATGATCGGAAGTGAGATCAGAAACATCACCCATATAATCCTCGACAGCTTTGTCCACAGCCCTGTCCAGTTCTTCATGGGTGCGATCAGCAGATTGATTTGGGGGAATTTCAGGAGGCATGTTTTGTTGTTACCTTGTTTACAAGGTCACTCCAGGGTGGAAATTGTGGCTGCTTCATGTACTTATTGTACCCCGTGGGATAGTATTGCCTCATTAGCAAGTTCTGAACACAGGAATCAGTGCGCGGACAGATTTTGTCTTCGTACAGGTCTACAGTAAGTACTATGAGAAGAGACGCCGTTGAAAGGGTTAGTGCATCGCCAAGCCAAGGGATTTATGCTCCCCGTAAACAAGGTCCCTGCCGACGAAGTCCGGCCCTTACTCTAGTATCTCGATGTAGCTAGTACAGTATAACTTAAATCCCATTTCGGCAGTGAATGTTCTTCTGCTCCAGTGTCACCGGCGATTCAACGACCACCGCTCTTCTTAGGCACTCCTCAAAGGATTAGACCACTGCGAACACCAGCAGTGATGGAATTGAGTCGCTAACAGAAAACATGTGAACTAAATGGAACCTAGTTAAGAAGCCTCTGCGGGTATAGCACGCAAGTGCTTTCTCGTCCACGCTGACACCTTTGATTTTCCGTGAGGAAGTACTACTAACCTCTTCGGTTGCTTCACGTCAAAGGTGTATGGACCCTTTCGCTCTTTGTCACCCAGACAGTGGGGGTTGCGGCATCGGAATCGGTAGCCCCCATGCATGGTAGTTCGCTGCCATTTTTCCTGTGGGGTGCCACATTCCGGACACTGGACGGGAACATCCTTTCCCCATGGCCGATAATCACGATGGGTCCACAGGTATCTTGTCGTGTTGATCATCTTGCGATCTGGAGAGAGGAGTAGGACATAAACCCCAGAGTGGCGATTGAGATCATTCGACTTGCCCAACGCAACCGACACGGCATCTGCGAACGGATGACCTTGAATGACCACTAGCTCTGTGAGTGTGACAAGGAAGGCCCATGCCACGGAAGGATGAAAGCGGTGAGCATCGAAGGCGACAGATGCAGCAAAGCCAAATCTGTGGTTGATGTCATCAGCGGCACGGTTGTGATGATGATGAGCGATTGACCTACCTTGAGATTGCCTTGGTAAATTCGCCACGGCTGTCAGAGTGGCGGATGTATCTTCCGCAACTGAGCATGTACAGAGTGGCATTCTGGGTGACGCTCTTGAATGGGCCGAGTAATACGTCAAAGAACTGTAAGCAATTATGAGAAGCGGTATGGTTAAATGATCAGAGACATACATCCAAGATGGCAGCAGCCACCTCTTTGTTACCTTCTTGGCCAGCAAACAAGTCACCTCGATCGTCGTCGGTGTGTGTAGAGATGGCAACAAGGACCTGGGAAGGACACATCGCAAGAATTTTTTTCGCTGTTTCAGCAGCATTCTTCAGATAATTCCTTCTCTTTCCCTCGCTTCCCAGATCAAACGGTAAGTCTTTTATCACAAGCCCGCCAGTACGAATGAAATAAGGTCGAAGGAAGTCATATAACATGTTGATCGGGCCTTGAGCAGGTATAGTCTTGAGACGGAGATGGAGGACGACAGTCACGGGTGCTTGTATGAACGACTTTGTTGATAGCTCGAATCGACCCTGCACTCGTGGCGGTCGAGGGAGTACAGGGTTCCTGTCCCGGTAAAAGGCCTGTAATATGAGGTTAGGATGTAACATTGTGTCCGAAACACGCTTACCATGTAAGGCATGACCGTTTTGCTCTTCGCATCATCCATCAAATGGCAAGAAAGACAGAGATATTTGACGTTGTCATGCTCAACGACCGCAAGATATTCTGGTGGGACCACAATGCATTTCTTGCACTCGGAACGCACGCAGAGGTCACACCGCCATAGCTCACCACCATCTGCGCACATGTGACAAAACTTTAGTGGTAATGTTGAGTTAAATGCGGGATGTATGAGCAGGGAGTACTCACATCATTGTTTCCATCGTATGAGCCTTCGGATTCCCCTAAGGAAAACATTGCCTCAAGGCAGGGACGGACAGCAGATCTATTGGCGCTCGGTACGTCGAGTTGGAGCTGAGAGGACAGCTCAGGGAAGCTGGGATAAACAGACTGAATGGATCCACATGGGACAGGGGTAACCAAGTCGTGGTTGTCAAGGGAAATGCGACTAGCGATCCCGCCTGTCGTCTTCTTAGGGTAACGTTGAGTTAAATGCAGGACGCATGAGCAGGGAGGTACTCACATCATTGTTTCCATCGTATGAGCCTTCAGATTTCCCTAAGGAAAACATTGTCTCAAGGCAGGGACGGACAGTGGATCCATCGACGCTCGGTGCGTTGAGTTGGAGCTCAGAGGCCCGGGACAACTCAGGGAAACTGGAATCGACAGACTGAACGGATCCGCATGGGACGGGAATAACCAGGTCGTGGTTATTAAGGGAGATGCGGCTAGCGGTTCCGCCTGTCGTCTTCTTGGCAGTCTGTTTCGTGCGAACCATGTCGGACTTGGACTGCTGGGAGTACTAATAGTGGCCAGACTTGCCGGATCCATCCCATTGTGGTGACCCATCTGTCACGCTCGGGCTGCCACGTGATCAGAACACACTTGACTAGGTCGGCGCCCCGGCCCGGACCCTGCTCAGCTGAACGAGGAGATCATGCACTGAAAATTAGATGTTGCATTCAAGTCCATGGTACTGAGTTAGTCAACATGTAAAATTTTGATGAGTCGGGTGTAACGCGCAAGAATTTCAATAGACGTCGACGGATGTGTGGAGGATGGTCTCGTTGTGTATGCGCAAGTTCGAGGTTACTTGGAGGGTATAGCTTTATTGATGTGTCCCCCAAAGAGAATAGGCGGCCAATTCCATTCAGCGTCAAAGCCACACCGAGATTCCTGAGGCTCCAACAATATGCTTGAGTTGCAGCATGAGTCGCATGGGTTTGCAGCATTCCAAAGGAAGGAGTGAGCGCGTAGCCACAGCTCTAACTTACTGGGGATGCACCGTCTCGCGTATGATTTTTTTGCGAGTATGCATGATAGCCAACCGCGTTGGACTTCCTTCCATTAACAAACGATTGAGTGAGGCAAGAAACGGTGAACTAGGCACCGTGACCAAATGCAGTAAAGTTAGTGTTTGCCAATTCCTATCATATCCGAGTCTCTTAGTTCGCAACAGCCTTAGGCACATCGATGCATCTCATTAACCAGTTGGTATGCAAGCTGCACACTGCCAGGACCTGCTCAATCGAATGTCACCAAGGAGTGGGATACAACATCACAAGCACGTTGTCAAAAGCCCAAATCCATCCACATTGACCCTACAATTAATTACTGTATGTCCACCATACGAATGCCATGTATCAATTCAGTCAACGATGCCTCCTCGCAGACCTGGACCATGATCAAACAGTCCGCCGCGACCCGTTTATACTGCATACATGACACCGGTACGAGTAACAGTGCACCAAACGGCTGCCTCAGACGAGCGACGAGCCGCAGCGCACGCGTGGCAGCATCGAACCCAGTAGCATGCCGTGAGAAATCTTGGTCGAGGAGGGGACTGATCCAGGGATAGATCAGAACAAGATCTTCCATCCCTGACAGGTCGGCCGTGGTCTTGACCTCGACGTCCCCAAGCGTGGCCGTCGTCGCACTATAAACACGGAGGTTGAATTTGGAGTCTGATTGCAAGATATGGACGGGTTCGGTAACAGGAAAAACAATGCCAGGAAGTCGCAGTCGACCGGCAGCAAAGAATGGCGAGGGGAGTTCGTTGAGACGGTTGCATAGCGTCACGGCCAGAGAGAGGTCGGGCGAGGATGAACACAATGCTGAGACCGTGCTGTCCATCTCACTCATCTCGACGGGCTGTGGGACGCGAGGCAGCATGAGTTGGCTGTACACCATGAAGTCGGTAGGTAGGCAGCTATTATAGCTTCCTGCATGCCCAGTCCAGGCAAGAATTGTGACATCACCCGAAGCTGTCAGGATGTATTCCAGTAGTCGACCGACCGTGCGATTGCCCTCGCCGTATATGACCGGGATGGATACACTGAAGATGTCGGGCAGCGAGTACGCAATGTCTTCCACGAGCGACGTTTGACGCATCGAAGCCAGATAAAGCTCCTCTCCAACCCTGGCTGAAGGACCACCAATTCCCGTGTTTCAACGCCCGCGGACTGTTGCATCTCGGAAATGATAGCAGGCGACTCCTTGTGGTTGGACGTATCCAAGTCGAGGTATGGCCTCCAGTCCTCCGTGTAGAACTGGACGGTGTCGGCAGCAACATATTCTTGGTATGTCCATGGACGAGTATTCCAGATACATCTCCAAAGGTCACCAGGCTGCTGCAACTGCGACCAGACACCACAAAGGTAGACAACTGTGAGGGACGAACCACGACACCATGTGAACATTGCAACCAACGACTCTTGTAACACTACATTATCCTTTTTGTCAATGCAGCAGGTGGCCGACCACACCGAGTGAAATCCAAGCGAGCGGATAAGTTCGCAAAATGTCTGGAGTTTGATGTTCGGGGAGGATGGCTCTAACTCGTAGATCGAGATATGCTCGACCCTCTAAAAAGGAGGTTCACCGTACTCCCACTTGTGCGAGAGCACTTCGAGACACACAATCTTGGTGTCTAATGGACATGATGTGAACGACATACGAGTCTGGGTGCTAATAAACATACTTTCGAGCGCTCCTCCTGTGCGTGGATTGTCCCCTCGATGTCAGTCGTGTCCACCTTTGTGGGCAGCATGGTCTGCTCGGGGAAAATCCATGATGAGAGTGGGGACGAGGGGTATGGGGTCGTGAAGACACACCAAAGAATGATGACGAGCTGCCCACAAGCATGGGCAAGCATCGGCGAGAGGTATGGGGTCGTGAAGACACGCCGTGTAACCGTGATGAGAGCGCGGACAAGAGGTATGGGGTCATGAAGACACACCAAAGAACAATGACGAGAGGTACGGGGTCGTGAAGACACGCCGTGTAACTGTGATGAGAGCGTGGACGAGAGGTATGGGGTCGTGAAGACACACCAAGGAACAATGACGAGCTGCCCACAAGCGTGGGCAAGCATCGGCGAGAGGAACGGGGTCGTGAAGACACGCCGTGTAACCGTGATAAGAGCGTGGACGAGAGGTATGGGGTCGTGAAGACACACCAAAGAACAATGACGAGCTGCCCACAAGCATGGGCAAGCATCGGCGAGAGGAACGGGGTCGTGAAGACACGCCGTGTAACTGTGATGAGAGCGGCGTGGACGAGAGGTGTGTGGGTCGTGAAGACACACCGTCACGTGATGTTGATGTAACGCGTCTAAGCTATGTTCAGGCACGCAACCAGTGTATGCTAACGGGGATAAGAATTGACGTGGTTTTATCAGGACATGGGGGGATCTAGTGGCTGAACATATGTCTCTATAGCTCCTTCTTTTCCTCGCTCGTCTGCTTCGCTTTGAAGCTCTCCAACGCCTTCACTGGCCCTTCAGTCGCTCCATGAGGGTAGGATGTGAATGATGGTACGCCGAATGCCTGTGCGACCAACACGTCAGTACGTGCCACTTTCGAAACCCAGGAAGCGGAGCGCGCGAGACGTACAGCCAATCAACCCAGACGGTCGACAAATTCTTGGAGTGCAGCGTGATAAGGGCCCGTCAGAGTCGGTCGCCCATGTCTTGCATCTCGGGTCCACACAGCCGATCCTGAAGCTCGCATGCAAATCGGTCTGCTTCCCACTCGAATCGGCGCGAGACGAAGTTGAGCGTGATACTGATGACGGCTTCCATCAACGTCAGGATCATCTATCCCAAAACCACCACACATGCGACCACTCACCTGGAACATCAAAAACGCCACCACCGTCTTTGAAAAGTCAAACGCCCGTATAAACTGTGATGCATGCAAAAACGCAGGAAAGAGCGCGAGAATGGTAAATATATGGACTTGGGAGATGCAGAGGAACTTGGTGGGGTGCATGTAGTACCAGTGACCGAGCTCGTGGGCGAGGACGGCTTCGACTCCGTCGGGTTTGCTTTCTTTGATAAGGGTATCAAAGATAACGAGGTGTTTGCTCTGAAGAATGTCAGTCGGTGTTCAGCGATGTAATGGGAGAACGCACCCATGGGAGACCGAAAAAGTAAGCATTGCTGTGCGAGCTGCGTTTCGAGCCGTCGATCTCATACAAGTGCTTCAACGGGAACTTGTGCTTGTGTGCCAACACCTCTGTCCTCGAACGCAAATCGCCCACAGGAAGGGGAGAGAGCTTGTTGAACAGAGGCTGGATGATGGTCGGATACAAGATGACCATGACGACCTGGAACGAGAGCCTTGTATGATATAGCGTCAGGCAACGATGAGGCAGACGGAGACGGGGGATGAACGGAACCCACAAAAAGGCCATGAGCCAAGGAACGAAGCGATCACCTGCCCACTTGAACATGTAGAAAAAGACAGAGGAACGGTCCGCCGATGACGCACGAGCAACCAACTCTTGAGCAAGTCGATGACGAACAACAACGGTGCAGTCTTGTTGAACCTACGATTTTCCTCCAGCACGAACGTCTGGTATACCGAAAGCGGGGTGCTAATCGCGGACGAAAACACGAACAGGATTATGACGAACGCGAGGGATTGGGTGATCCTTGTTGTGTCCAACGTCAACAGAGGGGAGCGAGAAAGGTTTGCTTCATTGGTAACTCTGTGCGCCGGACTCGATTGGTTGCACTCACCCCGTACTCGCCGCCATAACCAAACCGTCCGATGAGCTTGCCTCCCATGCCCAAGCATAGAACCCATAGTGCAGCATGGCAGAGTCGATGGCTCGTTTGAGCAAGCCTGTGACGAGCGAGAACTGGGCCTTGTCTCTGCCATACACCTGCCAGTGGGAATTGCGGAACATCGCCTCATCAAAATGTCCAGCCAGAACTGCAGGGTGTTCCATTTTTGAATAGAGCGGATATTGACGGAGCCTTTGTTCGTCACCGATGCTATTCAGGACAGCATTTGGCAAAACCGGACGGAATGACGCACAAGAGGTAGGATAACAATGTCACTGCCCACGAACATCCTCAAACACAAATCACACGCGCAGGAAGGGGGACCGTAGGTACCCATGCCCGACTTGACCGTTCGCCGACCGCTTGTATTCAAGTTATCAGCAATGTTAGCGTCGCCGCGTGATGTGCCAGTGGGCAGTATCTGGACAGTGAAACCCTCTATCGGATCTCATCGTCGTGCAGCGTCACACCTGTCTCGCACTACTGAGTGACATGGATAGGGTAAAACAAAGACAGAAACTTGAGGAGTGACGAACGTCGACAGCATAGAGGCGAGACGGAAATTTGACCGTGCCACTGCCACAGTCTCACTAACCGGTGACAGGCTATTGTTTGGATCTAGAAGCTGCCTGCAGCTTGCGCTTCGTAGCTTTCAGTTCTGCATCTTTGGGGAGGTGAGCGGCCATAAACTTGGAGCATCGACCATCATCGGTGTATCCTGCTTCGACTGCCTTGTCGCGCGCATCTCGCGGTGCCTGGAACCATCGGGCCTTGTGACCGTAGTAAGTTGAAGATCTGTAAGTGACACCAAAAAAGTGCTCGAATTGGGTCTCGAGGGTGAGGCTGCCTTGTCGCTCAAAATCGAAAATACGGTGTACGTCGACGGCATAGAAGCTTGAGGGAAACTTGGCCTTGTTTGAAGGAACACCAGGGATTACCTGCGCGGTCGCAGGAGCTGGTGACTTCAAAAATGCGCCACATTTGCTACCCATTTGAGCGGGCAAAGGGTGAATCTATGGATATGAGTCCTCATTTACACCCCTTCAGATGTCCAATAAACTGACATACACCGCAGGGGGTCTGCGGCGGGATTAAGATATTGTAGTTGCGAGATGCAATTAGGGGCTTGATATCACCGAGAATAGCTGGTTGAACATGGACATCACTGGCATCCGGGGTGACGGACGTGCATATAGTACCGTCGTTGTCATATAAAACCAGAGTCTGGCAGGAGGTTCCATTGATGGATGTCAATATTTAGTCCATTGACTACGGAAAGCTTGAACTTGAAGCCATAGATGCAGCGGGCTTGGAAGTTGGATTAAGCATTGAATATTGAATCCCAAGCGTATGGCTCTCATGCGGCAGCTCCTGCACCATTACCGTACTAGATGGCATCCCCGAGTGCATGGTTTGACAAAATCTATGCGGAACCACGCCATTTGCAAGCACCGTGCGACATGCGACGTTGGGGTCAAACCGAGTTTCATTGCAAGTCAGGGGAAGTAAATGACAAATCGATCCATTCTAGTTACACCAGCGACGAGGAAAGAAAAAGTCAGTCAAAGTTATTGTACTGAGCTATTCCAAACGCGGTGGTGGACGCGCCGTAGCCAATCACATCAACGAGCAGCAGGGCAAGCGTTGCCTTTGGGTTCTCAGCCCACGAGAGCACTTTTGCCATGGAGGGCACGCAAAAGAAGTATTCACCGACAGTCACAGCGATATCTCTTGGGGTCTATGCAGGTGTCTTCAGATTCATACTGGGTAGACTCAAGAGGAGACTCTTACGCTATCCTCGTCGCCTGTGATGGAGATATTGACGATATGCCATATCGCCGAAGCCAACAGAGCCACACCAGTACCAACAGGAACAATGGCACGAACGATTTTTACGAAAAAGTTTTGTCCTCCTTTGAACACATGTGGCTCGATGAAGCTCGAAACGGTAGCAGAGATACCGACTGCGCAAGAGATGGCCTGAGCAAGAAATCAGGACATGAAACGTGGGTAGAAAGGAAATCGTACTGAGGCGACATTCGTATAGTTTGTTCTCTGCGTGGAACCATTCAGCTCGATGACATAGTGAACACCCAAATGAGAAGACATACTGGATTGAACGGTTTGTTATAGAGTCCAAGAGCGGTTTGCAAGCATGCGACGACCCAGCAGGAGCAACTACAAAGAACCACGATGGTCATCACAAGCTTTGAAGCCCGGACTGAGCATAACATACTTCATCAAACCTGGCACCCAACTCCAGTGCTTCCGAGTGGACAGATCTACGAAAACATTTCAAAAGGAAGGTTCGAGATGTTCACTCGCTGCTTACCATTTCCTGCATCAAGTGCGCCGTACAAGAGGTTCAAAATCAAGGCCCAGATGAGCGTTGGATCACGCGACGCTGCTATCTGTTGCGGTTTGGAGCTCTCATTCCAGAATGGAGCGTGGCCGGCGAGTGCCTTGTAGAGAATGGTCGAGGGCACTGCTAGCGGCAGAACAATGAAGTTCAATAAACTTCGCCACGAACAAAGAGGGTCAGTGATTGGGCAGCGAGATAATTCCGTGCAGCTCACGTCAGATCAGTCGACCCAGCCTTGTCGAAGATGGCAGAGAGCACCGGCATCTCAATTGTGGTGTCAAAGAAATCCTTCACTGCATCGAGGGTTGCGAGAGCGACTTCGATGACATCGTCCATGACCTGTTCTGCAAAATCGAGAAACACATTCACAATCCCCTTGAACACCTTCTTGATGAATTCTGCGAGTGTAAAACCATCCATGTCTGCTTTTGAACCAATGTTTGAGAAGAAGTCGGAGACGTCCCGGAATGCTGAATCGAACGTCGATATTCCAATGTCATAGAGCTTCTGCATGAACTTCACCCATGCAACCTTGATCACGTCGTTCACTGGGAGACTTGGTGCGGAAGATGAGTTTGTCGCTACGTTCATGACCTGGTGCTTTTAACAATGTCAATTCATGAACAAGCCTTGAGAGAGTACCTTGTTAGACATCCAGGATGAGGAAGACGGAAGTTGAGTAACACTTGTGGGGGTTTTGCTCGGATCGTCATAATTTGCGACTTTGTATTTCTCTGCCTGACCGATCGCCCCATCAAGATTTTCATCCAGCCACTGTTTGGCCTTGGGGAAGAACCTGTTCAGCTTCGGTCGAGTGTCGTTGAGGCAGTCTGCAAAGATATTGAGTACAGTCGAATGGAAACCACACCCCAACGCCCACCCTTTATTTTGTCAATCTGCTCGTGAAATGTCCTGCGGAAGCCTGCAGCCGTGTTCTTGATATCGTCCCAATTGAAAAGGTATGCGAGCCAATGAAACGCCTTCGTGATGGAGCTACCCAAGGATATGAACCAGTTTGCAATTATGTCGAATCCCTGTGATGGAGGATTTCCAGTGAATTGGACGACAGGGAGCGTCGTGCAAGTGAGTATCCACACACCTGTTCCACAAAGTGCACCACTCCGTTCCATACCCTCCCGATCGATTCACCCACATTATGTAGAGTGATTTGCACTGCCAAGCCGGCATCGGAGGCCGCACCGATACCTCCACTAGTAGTTGGGTTGATGTCGACTTCGTCGACGCTAAGTTCATGGAGAGACGATGCCCTCCAAAGGTCGCCCCAAGAACAGTTAACTTCTGCTTGGTCACTGAGATAGCTCTCTTCAGCGTTTTTTCTTGGGATGGTGAGTAGAAATCCACTAACTAGGTCTTTCCCCTTAGCATGCCGACTGTTCCGTCGGAATGCTGGGAAGAACTGCAACTGGTGCACCTCGGCTGAGTGAAGATGCAGGCGAAGTGAGGTTGTGATACGTGGCGAGACCTGCTGATCTCTGGCAACGTATGGGGGTGAATATACTTCTTACCCAAGTCTTCCCCAGTCGCACTCGTGGTGGTCGTGCAATTGCAGCCTTGGGGTGTGAATTTCCTTCCCACTTCATTGAGACGTTCGGCCAGACG
>JBBPRF010000242.1:0-35724 GCA_038092875.1 Lanmaoa pseudosensibilis
TGTGGGCAGTCGCGTTCTACCCTGATGGGAAGCATCTTTTGGGCGGCAGTGGCGATGGAATTCGACGCTGGCGGCTCGAAGATGGCCAAGAGGTCGGAAAGCAAATGGGAATGACCCTGACGGCCATTTCTGTATCGAGGGATCAGAAGTGGATAGTGTGTGGGGCTATGGAGGGGGCAAGCGTGTGGGACGAAGAGATGCATAAAAAGGTCATTGACGTGGAGGGCACAAACGCGGTGCTTGCAGTCGACGTCTCCCCAGATTCGACCAGGTTTGCCACAGGGACCGTAGGGGTTGACGACAGCCAAGCGAGCGTCTGGAGCATCACCAGCGGAGAGAGACTCGTCGGCCCGCTCCAACATGACGGAAATGTCGTTGGAATCCAATTGGCGAGCACTTCGCCATTGCCGTCCTTGGTGGCTCGATCCGCATCTTCGACAGTCGCAATGGTAATAATCACACCACCATTAAGACTACCTCACCCTCAAGCGCGGTAGTCACTCCGCTTGCATGGTCCAACATCGGTCAACAAATTTTTGCTGCGACTGACGACAAGAACATCAAGTCTTTCTCTGTGTCCACCGGGTGCCAGATTACCGAATCGCGAATCCTCGACGGCAACAACGCTTACACCCACTCTATCACTCTCGCCGGCAACGGCAAATTCATCGCTACCATCGCTGCCCATGCCATCTCGTTCCTGGACACATCAACACTCACTCAAATTGGCCCTGCCATCGAGGACAGCAAAACCATACACTCGATTGCCATCTCCCCAGATGGCAGCTATCTCGCGACTGGACGATACGACGGGAAAATAGCCATCCGTAACCTCGGTGGTATCCTCCCAGACATGTATGGTCCCTTCCATGTGAGCATTTTTCTATTCACAATGTTGGCATGGGTCCAATGAGTCCATTCCGTCTCCTATGTTGAAACGCTGCATTAGGCATCTACGCGCGAGGAAGGACAACAAAATGAGCAGCCTTCGACCTCGGGTGGCCGCGACGATAATCCACCCGACTCTACCCCGGTATGATTGTGTCATTTCGTCATCAAAATGAATTTCGCTGATTCCATGGTTCACGTAAACCAGGAACAAGCGGGAAAGTTCAGTCCAGTGCAGTCCGAGACCCCCAGCGGAGACGGCGGTGGTGACCTGCTCGAGGTATTCGTTCGTTCTTCTCCTTCCAGGCGAATTCTCACGATAGCATAGGTCGAGGTACCGTTGAGCATCCCCGCCCCTGAGTTCGACTATGACGAGGCTCGTCATCATTACTTTCTCCTCTTCCCTCCGTGTTGACGCTGCTGCAGCCGCCGTCCCCGGCATCTTCTACCCATCTCCGCGAGGACCACGCACCGCCGCTTGGCACGTCCCATGTCGTACCACACTCATTAGATGTACCACCAGTGGCCTCCCCTTCAGTGGCCCCTCCGGAGCGAAATCTCGATACTAGCGAGCCATCCGAGGGCATCCTAGGGTTCATAAGGGGGCTACTGACAAGATTCAGCAGGAGTAACAGGGACCCCGCTTCGGCTAGGCCCGATCGAGCTCCCAGAAAGCCGCATCGGCCAGCCGATCATCGATCGGGTTCCCAGTCACCAGCGAGAGTGGAGCTCACAAATAGGGGACCTTCGTGGATGGCTGCAGGTAAAGCCAGGCCAGTGAGTATTCTTTCTCGATAGACGATCGGATATGGTGTGTCTAACATGTCATTCTAGCGAGTGGTTGCGACATCCTTTGGGAGACCAACGGTTCGTCGTTCCTCGAGTTTGGGTGCAGGGGACTCATTAAATGTTACAGCGTAAATCACCTCGCAAGGTTGCTGAACCCGGGCGTCCGAACAAAGCTCGTAGCCGACAAGGTCCTGCAAATCCAACGGAGGCAGGCCCAGTGTGTCTTTTTCTGATTGTTATCTACAGTAACGACAGCTCATGTCCTATCAGGCACAACAACTGAACAATCCATCCCCTCCGAGTCCTGTTCCCGACCATGCTAACAAAGGTATTTCCCATAGCGGACAAAGTCCTGCAGATTCAACTGAAGCAGGCCGGGTGGGTCTTTTCTGGTTATCATGTATCATCTCATGATAGCTCACATCCTGTTAGGCACAACAAGCCAACGATGCATCTCGTCCCTCCGCCGGGAGGGTCCATATAACGGTGCGTGTACTTCCCTTACGCTTATGCTGCGAGACTCACAGTGGATCACATCAGCGAGAACTAGACAAGGCTACTCTTTTGATCGCGTTTCCCCGTGGATGTGTTGTGGGTCCGGTACCGGGGATGGGACGCATAGATCCAGGTGGTTTTGTGCAATACATGTAGATACCCGTGCTGAATCACGACTGGACGAGTTCGTATTGCCTCGCAGCACCACTAATAGTGCCCGTTCTGATAAGCCCATCCGTGATTGAACTCGCGACGATATTCGCTCGACGGTCGCTGAGCAAGTCTATACGCCTGCAAACGCCGGGATTGAAGGCCAGTTGCAAACCTGAAGCATGACAAGACCAGGGTGTGCATTAGCACGTCACGTTCCTCCCGCTTCGATGTTTCTCTTGTTCATCACGGATCCGAGTACTACTTGCAAGCACTCGAGACCTGGAGCGATTGCTGAGCGCTGGACCCTTGTGGACAGGGACTTGCTAGTGGATGATCGAGTACATCGATCTCGGATTCGTTCCAGCGGCACTATCCACATCGATCAGCTCCACCGATGACAAGGGAGCACATTCACAATCTATTCTACTCTCTCTGATCATCGACACGAGTCTGAAAGCGCTTGTCGATCATGTCTTCGAGACGCTCTTTTATTTGCAATCTGATATACGTGAGATGGACGTCCGCTGCGACGATACTTTGCCTCGCTTCACGATCGAGACGACACCCACGAGAGCATCAGACATCGACGGACCCGTCCCCAGTTCACCTTTAGGTAGAGTCAATCAATATCTGTTTCCTCGTCTGGGTTATCTCTCATTCGGTCAACGAAAATGCAATCATACAATACGTATTTCACGATCGTGAACATACAGATGAACAGGGAATAATATGAGAGTACAACAGAACAGCGACACAGCAGTACCAGCAGCGGGAGAGCAATACGAGAGCAGTGAGCCACGGCGGGACGGAAGTAAAGACCGGGAGCAGCAAACAGACAGATGATGGCGGCGGAGCAGAACAGACAGCGGTCGGCCCGGGTAGAAGCAGGTGACAGCAGAACAAAACGGTCGGCGGTCGGCCAGAAGCAGATGGTGGTGGAACGGGAACAGACAGTGACAGTGACGAAACAGCAGAGGGATAACATGCAGAACGGACCAAGTGAATACCGACAGGAAATTTGATAGAGTGACGAATAATTTACGACCTGTTGGGGATCTAGTTGCGGACTTAAACTTGAATAGACACTTTCACAAAGCGTTGAACTTGAAAATCGGTCTCAGTTCCTAGAGTGGATGTAAATGTCAGTGCAGAACCACGAAACAATGCGATGGCGAGATATCGCACAACTTGACAAGCCACGGGCTCCTCATTCGGTGCCAGCGGTCGTCACCTTAGTCTTAGCCCGCATAGGCGCTCACGGTCTGATTCTAGAGGTTCTCAATCGCAGTAGTCAGCCATTTTAGTCGAGGAGATAGTAAGCCAGGGATACAAACGCTTGCTGTTCTTTTCCTCTTCCTGCATTTCTTCATAGACCCGACTCCTGGTACACCATCTTGGACAGGACCATGATCACCGTGAACTTTTGCGACCATACAATAGTAGCCTTCCTCGATAGAAGGGTGACCTTGGTCCTCGGCGATCAATCTTGCTGCGCGATAGGGAATCAGCGCACATGTCAAGAATTGGTTGCGAGATCGGAGGGGTTGGAGTACGTCAGTCGGGACTTTGACAGTAGGGAAGAGGCCGAAGTTTCCTTGTTTCGCAGAATGTTCATGTTCTTTCATGCTACGATCCGAGTCTTCAGATGACTCGGTGTCGCGAACGGAGGGGGTTGCTTTCCGAGTTCTCGCGGTCAGTGCCTTGCCTGGTATTAGTCTTCTTACGCGAGGTATGATCTTGGGGTGGGTCGAACGTGTGGTCGAACCAGAGCCCAATGCAGACTCGGAGTCGGAGTTGGACTGAGAGTCCGTCTGAACTTGAGCGCGTTTTCTCTTCACGTTCTTGATAGGCTTCTTGTTAGTTGTATAATCCAGCTCTGACTCTGAGTTTTCGGAACTCGAATCGTCAAACAACTCTGCAGCGGACTTGGTTTTCTCAGCAGGCTTGGTCTTCTTCACGTTCTTGACAGGCTTCTTGTTAGTTGTACGCTCCGGCTCTGACTCTGAGTTTTCGGAACTCGAACTGTCGAACAACTCTGCAGCGGGCTTGGTCTTGTTCACGTTCTTGATAGGCTCCTTGTTGGTTATACGCTCCAGCTCTGACTCCAAGTCAGACTCAGAGCCCGAGTCTGTACCAGACTCGTCTGATGGCTGTCCAAAAAGCTCAGGGAGAATGAATATATTTGCCCAGAGTATAAGCGAGACTTACCTCAAGCATCTGACGCTCCCTTGCGGAGCAGTTGCTGAGATATTGCCTGATCATATCCCGCGCAGGCCATCCGCCCTCATACTGCTTGAAAACGTCATTCTCGGCTTGCGCCTACAAATAATTAAACCGGCGCATATATGCGCCAAAAAATGATCACACACCTTCTGAATGACCTCTTCGACAAGTAATCTATCCTTTTGCTGAGACAGGGAGCGACTGATGTCGAGATACTTTATGGTAAGTTTACGAACGATACCCTAACTGTTTGTTAGCTCACGCGTTAGTCCATCACCGTCAGAAATGATCACGTACGCGTAACTCATCGTACAATGGGCGCTGTTCGGTGAGGCCCATGGCTTCGATGAGGGAGTAGCCGTCAGATCGGCCACCGCATCCCTTGGGCTTGAAAATTAACTTGTCTTCGGATTCTCTCCTATGTTTGTACGTGGCTTTATGATTGTGGTGATTCTTCTTTCGCAGATGTTCTTTGGCAAGTAGCTTGCCTGAGAAATCCTCTATCAAATCATTTAAGCGTTGTATAAAATCACTTACGACGAAGCTCTTGGATCTCACTGTGTAGGTCTGTGAGAGATTTATCAAGTTCATCGAGTCTAGCAATCCTCCTGGTGTTAGACCTGGCCATGGTGAGTCTTGATGATTGTGAATGAGATGGGATGCCAAGCACACTGCGCACAATCAAGAGAGCCAAACACTTCAAAACTCGGGAAGTGCCGCTCTTGGCGGCCAAAACCTTGCTTGAAAAGATAATCTGATGGTTTGATTGTGTGTACAGACGAGTCAAGGCAACAAGACATGGTAAGATTGGGATAGAGAAGTAGTTAAGGTACAGTGGCCTAGCGAGAACCAGTCCGACAGTCCTTCAAGTTCGAGCGTTTCGCTATTGGCACATCTTAGGGAAAGGGTAAGAGGAGACCTTGCTTGAAAAGGGATGTCTTCGATTGTGTATAGTGACAGTGGCCAAAAGTGTGAAGAATGAAAGTGAGGACGGACATAAGTGTAAGAGCAGAGAGCGTAGGGCGCATGCGAATCGTTGCGATAATGACGACAAAACAAGAGAAGCAGGAAAACGAGCACGGCTGCAAGTTCGAACACCAAAATGTCAGAAATTACTTGTCGAGGAATCATGCGTTGTACAGGATGATATCTGCGAAATTCGAATCTTGGCAGCGGACTTTCCCCATACCGGTCCGTTCCGTGTTCTCAGTTCTCGGGCGTATGTTTCTTCTAACCTCTGTAACCCTGCGCTTTCTGCCGCTCTTCAGTTCTGTATTCATACGAGCTTCAGATGCAGTCTGCACACATATGGAGGCCCTCGTGGCAGCAGACATGGTAACTCGTTTGCGAGCCTCAACTTAGTCATGCACATCACGTGAATGAGCAACACGTGAACGTAGTGTTTGAATTACGGGATGGGGAAACCTCGCTTTCCAAGCAAGGTAATGATTACATAATCATAGATACGCTCAGATCCGACTTCCCTCAGTGCTCCGCTTTCAGTGCCACCAAATATTGGTGTGTGTCCTCGAGAGCACATTTGAGAAACAGCCTGCCAGTGTCCGTGTTCGATATCACTGTCCACAGACAGCAGAGATCCAGGTCAAAAATCCCGTTCCCATTCCTGGGTCTCTCAATGTCTATCCACCAAGTATGCACGACTGCATCTGAATTACTACAGAGTAGGTGACACGGCAATGTACAAATGGACTCTATAGACATTCGCTTCCTTGGCATACATCACCCTACAGGCACTCGGGTTGGCCGTCGCATTTCGTTCTTGAGTACACGAAGTACCCAGACGGCAAAGCGACGATCAAGCTGTCGGAACCAAACGCCTTGCCCCTCACGATCCCTGCTTGTTTCCCGACGTCTTTTCGCAATCGTGAGTTCCAAGACTTTTCACCGCCTATACTCGCATCAAGCATCCTATGGCGGATGCAGCGAACAGTGGCTCATCCTCCTCGTGACATTCTATCGCCCTTGCACTGGGTTCGAATATCGGTTACGGATTCGCCAACATCGAGACCGTGACGACGCTAAAGGCTGGCTTGAGGATGGCGAAACATTTACGCGACATGTAACCCCTGCGCTTCCTTTCCTCATGACGGTGGTGCTGGACCATCGACACTGACAATGCTCCCTGCGATCACTGGTTCATGTCCTCTTTCTGGTACCATAGAACCCATTCTACGTCCTTCAAGTGGCAGAAAACGGCCATGTTCGCCGTCGATCTCGCGCTCTCGATCAGGATGCTCCTCAAGGCGGTCGATACGACCGACGGCGATGATTCCCAGTCGCTCACTGAATCGACATCTCTTGGGGTCACTGTGTATGCATGGTATGGTGTCAAGCTTGTATTTTCCTCGACGTACTCTCCTCGACCGAGGGAGTGACATTTACCGCCCAAGGTGTACGAGACGCACCGTGCATGACTAACGGCTTGCGGCAACTTCCCCGTCCAGTGTCGCTTGACAACCTTGCAAAGGAGCATTTACGGGTCGCGTACTCACACTTTGGTCAAAGGGGTGACAAGGGATGTCTGCTTGGGTTGCTGCCCCCTGACTACATTTCAGCGTGGGAGGTTTGTACGACCAGGTCGAGTTCCCGGTCGTCGAGAACATGAGAAAAGGTGCATCATCGGTTGGCGCCAGTGTACGTACGACCCTTCTGCAGACCTGTGCTTCAATATACAAACCCTGTTTAAAGCATTCCTGAACGAGGCAAGCACTGATGACGGCACGAACTTCACCGGGAGACGTGGTCTCTGTCGCAAATTGGGCCCGTTACCTGTGATGTCCAAGTCGCACTGAACAGGGAAGTCCAGGGTAGGTGGTGCACTGGTGCAGCGGATGGTGACGAGGCAGACGAGGTGGAGCCGGGGGAATGGAGGTGGCGATGGATCCATTCGAAGCCTTCCGACGAGGGACAAGTGGTTTCTGTGCGGTTAAGTCGACCTTTTCTTGACATGCTTTACAGGAAATGACACACCCACATACGTCTTTACCGGGCCCATGTGCGGACTCGCACTGGTGAGTCCTGCGAATTACCTCTCTTGGTCGTCTGGGTTGTCTAGAGTGGCTGAGGATATTGGGGGTGAAAGCGAGGGACGGCTATGCTCGCTACGTCAACGTACCAATTTCAAAATGTGTCTACACATGCATTCAGAGTTCCTAGACGTACGTATCTACGCGATTGGCATCTGACCACTTGGAGTTGTCCGTGAAAGGTGATTAATTGATTGTGAAATATCGACACAGTGAGCCCTGGCTCAGATGAGCATCAAGTATGTTTTGCGGGGCGACTTGCATTGTTCACATTGTCAAAATATACTTTTTTTCACGTACACGAGCCTGATGCAACCCTTGCCCAACCATGTCACCCCTGGCGGAGCCCCACCGTGTACGCGATTCTTTCTTGTGGCTTGTTGAATGCGTCCTGGTCATTGCTTTGTTCATATCGGATTCTTAGGTAAAATTGTCGTCAGTCTGGGCACCGGGCGTGCAGGTGGTCGAAAAATTAGTTTAATCGTATTCGTGTAAGTATGAACGCCGTCGTGACTCGTGAGCATGTCGTTCAGGTTCCGGTTCGTGGATGGAAGGATCATCGACGATGACACCTTCGAAGTTGCTTCGAAGGTAGGTTGATCCGACTGCGTCGGGCAGGCGTTTGCCATTGAACGCGTCAAAGGCGAAAAATCTTGAAGGTGTCGAGTGATGGGCTGGCCTCTCGGAGACAAAGTCTTGATACTTGGAGGGGTGAAGAGGAGGGAAGGGAACACGTTGACCGGGCCCGTGCTCAGGAAGTCTTGGCCGATTGCGTTACGATACACAATAGGGTATCTTTAGCCAATCATGTTCCGATCGTGCGCCGATGACGCCATGGGTAAGTTATATGGCTGTGGCAGTGAGAAGTTGGAGAACAGCGTGTACTGATGGCAGTCGTTCAGCAACATCCACGCGTTGGTTTCGCTTATAGCCTACTATCTGACTTTCAAGTGCGGCATTTCCACACGAATGCATTTCGCGTCCACGGTCTATGTTGGAAAACTTCGAGGAAGTGTCCAGCCGGAGCTCGGATCAGCGGTGACATGTTGACATACAAGAGTGGACAGCGCGGATCCGCACGCCGTCGTCCCGGGCTAGACGTGGTTGGGTGATAGGCTCGGAGTTACCTCCGATCAAGCATAAAGGTTTCAAAGGTCATCCCTTGGTGATTGCAGCGCGAATTACAAGGGAGAGTTTGATCGCCGCTCATAATATTGATTCCATCGAGGGGAATGCTACGGGTCGTTGAGAGGTGATGTCATTGCTGCATTGTTTCTAATTGTCTTCGCGGAGTGGATAAAAATGTCTATCTTCTGCCATCCGGACGGATCATCCACCAAGAGTTTAAACGGGGCATCGCTACGGGGCCCCAGGGTGTTTCAGACATTCACCTTCCCTGCTCACAGGCTACGGAGATGAAATCCCACCCATTGAGTTTGGGTGGTGAGCGCTTCACAGGAAGTATGACCGTATGATTCACGAAAAAATAGGTACCAAGGCTCGGTACGCGGTGACGGGTTAATGAGTGCAACGGGGATATCGCGTGACCGCGGAGATGGCTCAGGCTGTCCCGACAAGTTATGCACGGCGACTGATGACATGGAGCTGCCGTACAAGACGGGCGCGTAACTGTGTGTATTCTCATCGATGCCCGCAGGATGAAACGACATTGAACAAAAAAAAATTACCGCACTGCCTGAGAAAGTGCTCGAAACGCGGGGGCAGGAGATGGAGTGTGACATGTGACGAGTGAGTTACAGTTGATGATGTTGAGTATATATGGAAATCTCGATTATCGCTGTTGCCTCCACGTCCTCGAAGCCGACATCTAGCCTGTCTTCACCGGTTCCCAATGCAACACTCCCGCCATGACCACGACTCTCTCAACCCTCCACAAGACATCCCACAGCCGTCCCCATCCAGACCTCATCCCTCGCCACTCCCTTCCCAGAGGCAACCGAACCGTCCGCAGCATCCCGGCCAGCCTGGGGCTGCCCCGAGAAACACCCTCAGTGGCCTCCTCTCAAACAGAGCAGGAAATGCCCCCATTCCACCCTCTCTCCAAGCAAAGATGATAGCCGTGCGTCCCATTGCCCGTCTCCTTTTGTCCCTTTCTTCATTCCTCTCCCGTCAGATGCTCAACCGCGGGTCACCTGCCTCTCCGAGCACCGCTTCCATCGACTCCGCTGCACAGGCTTTGCAGCGCACAAATTTAGATGACGTACAGCGCCCTCTCGTTCACCAACCCAACTCATTCCCTCCCCCATCCACCCGTGGCGCATCCCCCGCTCCCCCCGCCAAACGCAACAAGCCCGGCTTCAAGTTGTCCGATATCAATCCAGATGCTGCCATCGGTGCCGCAAATGCTGGCCTTGGAGCAGGCAGACCCTCATTAGCTGATGCCGGTCGTCGTCCCCCCTCTACCTTTGATACCCCCTTTGCCAACTTCAACAAAATCGTGTACGTCCTCATTTTCTTCTTTGCTATCATTCTAACTTTTGACCTTCCGATCAGCGATCCATCTGGTCGACTCAATTTCTCCGGAAAGGCCGTCCTCCACGCCTCCGGTGTCGATTTTTCAAACGGTTCTTCATATGCGATCAACATGGAGCAACTCCTTCTCGAACACGAACTCGGTCGAGGCAACTACGGAACCGTAAAAAAGGTCCTTCACAAGCCAACTAATGTTGCAATGGCCATGAAGGTACGCCCTTGCATTGCTTCACCCCATACGTCATTCAAAATTCTCCCCCGCACCCTGTTTTTGTTTGCACTTACTTCAGGAAATTCGCTTGGAGCTCGACTCCACAAGGCTTAACGGCATCCTTATGGAGCTTGATATTCTCCACCGTGCCATAAGCCCGTTCATCGTCGAATTCTATGGTGCATTCTTTGTCGAATCATGCGTCTACTATTGCATGGAGCACATGGATGGTGGTTCCCTTGCCTCGCTATGTTGTTTCCCAAATGGGAATGTCTCCCTCCCCCCTAGTATTTCGTCCAGTCCAGGTTCTGCCTGGACTTCCAGCCCAGCTCCTCTGGCAGAACAACACCTGGGACGTATTGCGTCATCGATGACTAAAGGGCTCGCCTTCCTCAAAGATCAATTGGGTGTCATGCATCGCGACGTAAAGCCGACTAACGTCCTCGTCAACCGTAAAGGTGAAATCAAACTATGCGATTTCGGTGTGAGCGGGCAACTCGAAAAAAGCATTGCCCGCACCAATGTTGGGTGCCAGAGTTATATGGCTGTGAGTCATGCCTGCTGCGGTTTTCATTTTTTTCCATCACGTTGACAATCCTGCCATCGGTGTTCTTATTAATATTATCTTTGGTCGCAATCCTTAGCCCGAGCGGATAAAAGGATCCTCACCCTCGTCGTCAAACGTTGACGACGCCTTTACCTCATATACCGTCAGCGCTGATGTGTGGTCTCTCGGTCTTTCGATCGTGGAGATTGCTAGGGGAAAGCGAGTGTCGTTTTCTCTCACTACGCTTCACCCTGCCCTGTCTTACATTTATCCGTCTCAGGTACCCATACCCCCCTGAAACCTACGAAAACGTTTTCGCACAGCTCAGTGCCATCGTCGATGGTGAAGCACCTGGACTCCCAGATGACGACGACCCCCCCGATGAAGTCACCGATGGCCCAATGACTGCAGACGTAAACGAAAATGGTGATGGAAGGCCTCTCGGGAGGAAATGGTCTCCTGAAGCACGCGATTGGATACGGCGGTGCCTGATCAAAAACGCGGATGAACGGGCGACATATCCCGAGCTGCTTGCGAGTATTATCTCCATGTTGTTCCTGGAGAATGTGTATGCTGATTAAGTGTTGTAGGCACACCCGTGGATGAAGATGGACGCAGAGCGTGAGGTCGATATGGCGGATTGGGCGACGCGCGCAATCGAGTGGCGAGAACGGGGGAGACGTGGGTTTGCGATCTACGAGTGAGCCCAGTGTCTAAAAGATGCTTTCACCTTGTGACATCCTCTCAAGGAGGAACACTCCATCTCCGCGCTACTCCCCCCGTGACCGGTGATTCATGACAGCTCCCGTCAGGCATGCGACATCGAGATCCACTGTCAATCAAGGCCCCACTTCACTACTCCCTCGCGCAACAGACTTGACTACCTGCGGTGCGCAAGCTGTGGCGAACTAAGTGATGCAGCTGTTTTCACTGTATCAGGTTTTCGACTCATTCATCTGGCTACCGGGCCCCTCCATGCACACCACACCCCTTCCATCCTCGTGCATCACCATATACACTACCAACGCTGGTCGTTTAATACCCCTCCCATACTCGTCACATACATACATTCCTGAATCACTTACCAACTCTTAGCTACGCTACTTTCCTTTGTGGTCATCATTCATCATTCATCGTTTGGTTGTCGGTCATCATCTGGTTTTCTTTTGTTGGATATTGTGTGATAGCGGTTGTTCCACTGGTCAAGGTTTACTGATTTTTCTTGTACCTGTTAGAAACTGTACTGTTGATCAGAGCATTAATCTTATCTCGGTGTCAAGTAGGTTGTTTGGTGTAGACAGGGGCTATCGACCGAAGCGTGATCAAGTGCCAAGAACTCTTGGCCGGGTGCATCTTGCTTTCCGCTTCCGGCCACATCACACCAATTTGTTCCACGCAGATTTTGTCCCGGATTCGAATCGTCAGCTGTAGAGTCAAGCTGTCTCCACTTTACTCTGGTAATTCGCTCGACTTTTTTTCCAGACACACCCAGATCTGACGAATTTTCTTTCTTGACCATCCTCAGTCGCGCTCAGCCTTGTGCTGCTTTTCCGTGCGGCCCTCGCACTCGTTCGTTCCATCTTTTTCGAGTACACTCCCCGTAACCATACCTGCTCTCGTCTACGTCGTTCCTTTCACAACATGATTCATGTCAAATGGGGTCGCGACGTCCTCCATTTCCCAATCCCACCGCTCAACACGCCACTGGGCAAACTCCGCGCCGACCTGGCAGCGTATACCCATCTCCCGGTAGGGTCGTTCAAGTTGGTGTACAAGGGTGCTGTGATGAAAGAGGATGCTGCCCCACGTGCGTCCCGCTCTTTCGTTTGCTTGTCCGAATATCAAACTATGTTGGAACAGTGTCGACGTATAAACTGAAAGAAAACTCGACGATTGCGTTGATCGGTGGATATACCCTTGCACCCCCTCCTTTGACCGCACCGCGCCCGCCTGCGCCTTCCAAGTCAAAGACGTCGACGCCGCAGACGGAGGAGGGTACGATTCTGGCGATTCGAGCAGAGTTGGAGAGGGTGAGGGAGACGCTCGTTCCGGACGTGGAAGCGTTCGTTCGGGCGCTCGCGCCGACGGTCTCTGGTGCTATGGCGGGTTTCGGGTCTTCGCATCCCGAGTCTATCGTGCCGCCGCCGACGCCGGTGGATCACACGCGACTGTCAGAGTTGTTGTTGCAGTCCCTTCTGCGACTGGATGCGTTGCACCTGTCGGGGGTCGATTGGCCGGAGGCGAGGGTGCAACGGAAGGCGGCGGTGAGAGAGGTACAGGGAGTGTTGGATCGGTTGGATGGGGCGTGGTCGGCGCGTTGAGTCGAGGGGGTTTGGAGTTGATGGAGATGTGCACATAGATGGTGTGTCTACGATATCTAGTTATATATTTTCGTTCAAGTGGATCGAAATGAAGAGGCTCGGCGTCGTGGCTCTTCAAACTGGATAACAACGTTGGACAATGAGTCGATCCGAGAGTCTGACCGTCGTTCACTCTTCCACTTCCACTAGTACTGGTGTGAAGGTTCTTGAAGATGTCCGGATCTTGTGCAATAATACTTTTCCTATGGACTTGACTAATGGATTTTCATACATATTACACTCCTCACTGTGAGGGGACTTAGCCGAGAACCTGGTGAGGACCAATTACGGCCACTGGTCTTAATCACGCAGAACCAGAAGAGGATTTGAATGTTGTGTCCACTGTCGCTAACTCGCTGTGTTGTCTCTTTGGAAATCGAGATGTCACGTGCAAGGCTCACTGATCTCTCCGAGTCACAGATTTACCGCTCGTGGACGCTTCATTTAGTACCTCTAACTTGGTTATCCTTCCATCTGAACATTGGGCTAGAATTGACTCGATCCATTCAAGGTACGGAAAGCGATACGCGTGGTAATTTTTGTTATCCACGAGTCATTCAGGTCGAGTCATCCGTCACTTTAGATCGTCAGCACATAAAACTTACTTCGCATTCAAGACTGGCTTCAAACGCCTTTCCAACAGTAGATACAGTGCAGTAGATATCCATGCCCTTCCCCAAGCACGACAGTACGTCATAAACCTCCCCCCCCCATCATCCCATCTGACCGATCTGTACAGTATCACAATCGTTCAACTTCCCCAAGGAGGAAGAGAATGTCATCGCATATTGGCGCGAGATCGACGCGTTCCAGACGAGCGTGAAGCTTTCAGAAGGAAAGCCCGAGTATGTCTTCTTCGATGGACCGCCATTTGCTACAGGCTTGCCGCATTATGGTCATCTGCTGGCCGGTACTATCAAGGTGCGATTCTGGTTTCGTGATCCGGCGTCGTAAAACGTCCAATGATGAAGTCGTACTGAAACCTCATGTCTTGTGCAGGACATCGTGACGCGATATGCGCACGTTACGGGTCATCATGTCACCCGTCGATTTGGCTGGGACACCCATGGTCTACCTGTCGAACATGAGATCGATAAGAAGCTGGGTATCACCGGCCGAGATGACGTGCTGAAAATGGGCATCGACAACTACAACGCCGAATGCCGCGCCATCGTGATGCGTTACTCATCCGAGTGGCGCGCCACCGTCGAACGCATGGGCCGCTGGATCGATTTCGACAATGATTACAAGACGCTGAACACGGCGTTCATGGAGAGCATCTGGTGGGCGTTTTCAGAGCTTTGGAAAAGGGGGTTGGTGTATCGCGGTACGCGGGTGATGCCGTATTCGGCTGGGTGTACGACGCCGTTGTCCAACTTTGAGGCTGGGTTGGATTATCGGGACGTCAACGATCCGGCGGTTACGGTTTCCTTTCAGCTCGTTGATGATCCCACCACATCACTGCTGGCGTGGACGACGACCCCGTGGACGCTGCCGTCGAATCTGGCGTTGTGCGTCCATCCCGAGTTCACGTATGTCAAGATCCACGATGAAGAAAAGGATACGAACTACATTCTTTGCGAAAAATTGCTTGGGACGCTGTACAAGGATCCCAAGAAAGCCAAGTTTAAAAAGGTTGCGTCGTTCAAGGGTGTGGATTTGAAAGGGTGGCGATATGTGCCGCTCTTCGAGTACTTCACCGAGCAGGTGAGAGGAACACCTGACAAGAGTGTCGGGAACCTAACGCACGGGTTTTGTCCGCAAGTACGAAGACCGAGCATTCATCGTCGTCACTGATACGTACGTCACCGACCAAGATGGTACAGGGATCGTCCAACAAGCACCAGCCTTTGGTGAGGACGATCACCGCATTGCGAGGGAGAATGGTATCGTGGCTGCAGATGAGATGCCACCCTGTCCTCTAGATGATGCTGGTAAATTTGTTAAACCCGTCACGGATTACGAGGGCATGTACATCAAGGCCAGTCAGCACACGGTCGTCGGGTATTCCGCCTCTGCTGACGTGACTTTCACGTAGGCGGCCGATAAGGAGATTATGAAGCACTTGAAAGCCAAAGGACGTCTGGTCGTTCAATCTACCATCAATCACTCTTACCCGTACTGCTGGCGGTGTGTACTTTCACGACTCTGCCTATCGGAGGAGTCCTGATCCAACTTTATTTGTAGATCGGGGACACCTCTCATTTATCGCGCGATACCCTCCTGGTTCGTAAAAGTGGAACCCATCAAAGACCAGCTCGTTTCTAACAACAAGGAAACCTTGTGGTAAGAAACCTGAACGACCTTTCTGATATCCCCTCCCGACTGAACGAGCTAGGGTGCCTCAAACCGTTGGCGACAACCGCTTCGGCAACTGGCTTGCCAATGCGCGCGACTGGAACATCTCGAGAAATCGTTATTGGGGTACTCCACTGCCGTTGTGGGCAAGCGATGACTTTGAGGAGGTTCGTTCGGTTGTTATATTCATCATCGATAAAGTAGAGATAAAGACAATTCCTTTCAGGTCGTCGCCGTCGGCTCCATAGAGGAATTGGAGCGGTTGACCGGTGCGACTGGCATCACGGATATCCATCGGGACAAGATAGACCACCTCACCATTCCCTCGCAAAAGGGAAAGAGCGTCCTGAACAGAGTCGAAGAAGTCTTTGACTGTTGGTTCGAGTCAGGCAGGTAAGCATACCTCGTATCACACCCTCGTCCAACCAGAAAGTGATTCTGGACATCAGCATGCCATACGCCCAAGTCCATTATCCATTCGAGAACAAGGAATTTTTCGAGCACAATTTCCCTGGAGATTTTGTATCTGAAGGTATTGATCAGACGCGAGGATGGTTCTACACGTTGCTCGTGCTTTCGACCCACTTGTTCGGTAGAGCGCCGTGGAAAAACTTGATCGTCACCGGTCTCGTCCTAGCTGCAGATGGCAAGAAGATGAGCAAAAGTCTCAGAAACTACCCCGATCCAAACCTGATGTTCGAAAAGTATGGTGCGGACGCAGTCAGGTTTGTGTTTCATGCTCGGGTGGAGTGTCAACCCCAACTCCTGAGGCTGAAACGTCATCTTTCCAGGATGTTCCTGGTGAACTCGCCGATCGTCCGTGGCGAGAACCTTCGGTTCCGCGAGGAGGGTGTGCACGACGTCGTCTCTCGCGTCATGCTCCCCTGGGTCAACGCCTTCCGTTTCTTCCTCGGTCAAGCGAGCCTCTTGCAAAAGACGACTGGAATCGAGTTCAAGTACAACCCTCACGCACCACTTTCGAACAATGTCATGGATCGGTGGATTCTCGCGCGTTGTCAATCCCTCATCTTGTTGTTCCGCCAGGAGATGGCCGCATATAGGCTTTACAGCATCCTCCCGCGCCTCTTGGATCTCATCGACGAACTGACGAATTGGTACATCCGATTCAACAGGCGAAGGTTAAAGGGCGAGGACGGTGTGGAGGACACGATTGCTGCGTTGAACACCTTGTTCGAAACGCTGTTCACATTGTGTCGTACGATGGTGAGCATCGTCATTGTAGTCTTTTGGGTTTGCTCAGCCCTGACGAACATATGGTACACATGACAGTCTTCCTACACGCCATTCTTGACGGAAAACCTTTATCAGACGTTACGGGACTACATACCGGAAGACCCATCGGTCCCAGACCCACGTTCGGTCCACTTCCTGAGTTTCCCAGAAGTGAAAGAAGAATACTTTGATGTCGAGATCGAACGACAAGTACAGCGAATGAAGGCCGTTATCGACCTGACTCGAAACATCCGCGAACGGAATAATCTCTCCCTCAAGGTCTGTTCCCTTTGCGACGTTCCCTATCTTACAAAAGTGTTGGATGGTTGATCTGTAACTCAACAGACCCCATTGAAAGAACTCCTGGTGTTCCACCCCGACGCACAGTACATTGCAGACGTGACATCCCTTCAGCGGTACATCCTCTCCGAGCTCAACGTGCGTGATGTCATCTTCACCTCGGACGAATCCACGTCCGGCGTGCGCTACCGCGCCGTTGCGGACTGGGGTGTCTTGGGTCGCAAACTTCGCAAGGACCTCGCCCGCGTCAAGAACGCGCTCCCCAACATCCCGAGCAATATCATCAAAACGTACATCGACAGTGGTAAACTCACAGTTGACGGCATCGAGCTCGTTGCGGGCGATTTGACGGTCCAGCGATATCTCGAGCTACCTCCTGCCTCCGAGGGCCAATACTCGACGCACACGGACAATGATGTGGTCGTGCGACTTGATGTACAGGTTCACCCGGAACTGATGGGCGAGTGGCTTGCGCGAGAGTTGGTCAATCGGGTACAAAAGCTGAGAAAAAAAGCGGGGTTGCAAGCGACGGACGACGTCGACGTGTATTACAAATTCGAAGATGGGTCGGGGGCGGAGTTACTCGACGCCCTCAAGGAGCATGCAGCATTCGTTTTGAAGACGGTGAGGAGCGTCCCTGTTGATATCCAGGAACGGAAGGGTGGAGATTTGATCATCGAGGAGGAACAAGAGGTTGCCGATGTCAAGTTCTCCTTGACATTGGTAAGAGCCTGATAGGGGAAGCTGTGGCAGTAGTAGAGCGAAATAAGAGAATGTGTACTATACCTTGAGGTAGCAAAGAGAATGGCGGGAGGCATAACTGGAGTATAGGAAGTCCGTAGATGCTGGTAATATACAAATACAGGATGCTTGTACAGACCCAGAGTGGAATGCCGCCAGGGCTTCGATGGTCATTTCTTGGTTGAGCCGAATCCTCCAAAGCCCATGACAGCTCCCATTTCATCGTCGACTTCCACGTTGGATTCTTTCGCAAGAAGTATTCGTGCCTGCTCTTTCTGGGCTTGCTTTTGGGCTTTCTTCTCTTCCCGTCGTGCAGCCTCCTGAACCTTGAGTTCTGCTAGTCGTTTGTCAAAGTCAAATGACTTTGCGGCGGATGCTTCTTTTGTCTTTTCTCGTAAAAGGGCTATTCGCGCGCGAACCTGCTCTAGTGTTGAGCGCTCCACGCGGGTTGTTTGCCCCAGTCTCCGAAGGTCTAGGTAACAACATCAGCTTCCTTCCCAAAGACATGGAAACGAAGTGGACTAACGAGATCTGCCGTTGATGTGGTCCAGATACCCAGTAGTATCCTTGTACGTCCGGTTACACGCCTCACAATAGAAACCAGGTTGACCAGGACCGCGACCACCTGGATTCTGCACGACCATCGTCTTACCGAGGTTCTTGTCGAGGTCTAGCGACTCTTCGCGACGTTTCATGAGCTCTGTTGGCTTGGGAAGGTCCTCCTTCCGCCCTTTTCGTGGTGCTTTACCTGTTTAGAGGTGAAAGGACGCGATGCGAGATTGAGAGGTGCATTTGTGTCAGTGAATTGGGAACGGACTGTGAACGCACCCTGCTTCATCCGTTCATCGTTCTCCTGCATGCGCTCTCTCTCCCCCTCGTCTTTCTTCCGCGCTCGCTCTGCGTATTCTTGCTTGTCCCATTTCTTTCTAAAGTCTGTGTCGCCTGCCTTTGCGGCGTATGCCCCGGATTTGTCTGCCATGGTGGCGGTCTGAATGAGGTCTGCAATGCTCTGCTTACGTGAAGCAGCACCAGACTGTCTGCAACTTGAATGAGCTAGAATTCTACTTAGATTTTGGGCGACATATCATGATCGAAACGCCTCATGAACTTATGCATTGTAGCTACCCCTTCGGCCAGTCTAAATGTAAATGTATTGCGGGGACATGCCTCAGCACTCGTGAGAATATTGACAATGGCTCACAGCACTTGAATGAAACACGCTTATCATGAGAACTTGCAAGAGATTCAGCATCATATCTATTGGGTGACGTTGAATGCATATCGGATCGTGGCAAAAAGACTCCGTCCTAGATATCAAGGCTGTCTGGCCCCAAAGCTATCGACCCAGGGGTAAGAAGCAAGGGACGGCTGTTATTACAAGGAAGACCAGTCACGCGACATGGCACAGACTTCAAGCTTCATGTCCTATTACGACGCATTCATTTTTTGATGCAATGGCGAGGACGAACTGCGCAACTACCAGCTGTTCAATGCCTATTCTCAGGTCGGAGGTAGTGAAACGAACACAGCCACGTGATGCGCTGTTAATGACGACTGCGCAGGTTTGGCGGAGGTGCCAATCAAAAGGTGTGCATCGCAGCTCAAACGTTCACCGCAAAAATTCTTCGTCAAGCTCTGTCAACGTCAAGCTCGTCCTTAACACGCATGCGCTGAACTGTTCACCTCCTCAAGTTCGTGATGTACGTCGACAACAAGGTACCTCTTGCAGCCACGTTTCCTCTTCCCTTCCGCGTCCTGTTCCTCGTCGGGTTGGGTCTGCTGGGATGGGCAACAAATATCCACGTATTGCAGCTGCTGGGTGTTGATGGGCCTGGCGCGTTGGAATTCCATGCAAGTAGCAGCCACCTTCCTCTCAGATCCCCCTCGCCTAGTGGACACCTCTCCGCCCGCTCCTTCTACGTCCCTCTTTACCGAATCTTCACTGGATATGTGGGCTGGTGTTTTGTTGCTTGGCTTGTATTTCGAGCAGCAACACAGTCAGATACCGCTCTCGTGGATATATTTAGATATGTCCCCGCTGTGTGTATTCTCGGTGTGGCAACAGCACTCGTTTGTCCGTACGAAGTCTTTCACAAACGGGAGCGCGATTGGTTCCTCTTGTTCGTGATTTTTCTGTATCTGTGACGCGTCTTTCTGATGTCGTCCTCTTTAGTACTGCTGCGAGGTGCCTCTTTCCTGCCGCTAATGGCTCTGTATATTTCTCAGATGTCGTATTTGCCGACGTTCTGACATCATTTGCAAAAGTCCTTGGAGACATGTGGTTATCGTTGTGCATGCTACTTCCGGGAGGTAGTCTGCTGCAACTTCCATCGCAGGATGGCTGGTACCAGTGGATACTACCAGGCCTCATGAGGTGAGATGCCACTTCCAAGTTTAGCCTCTACGATGCTGAGATATACCAGTTTGCCTTACCTGGTTCGCTTACGCCAATGTCTTATCGAGTATAATTCCCCGACGAACTCGAGCCGCCGTCCACTCTTCAACGCTATCAAATACGCTTCGTCGTTCCCCGTCATATTCCTCTCTGCTGCTCAAAGAATCGTGATCGCAGACCTAGTGCAAACTCACGGGAACTCCGCCACGCAACAAGGATGGCATGGTGAACACCCACTCTTTCGTCTTTGGTATGCTGGTTCTTGGCCCTCTCTGGATCACTTCACCTACCTTACACCCGATTAGGTTGATGTCGGTCGTTGTCAATTCGCTGTATTCGTTTTGGTGGGACTTGACCAACGACTGGGGTCTTGATCTCTTGGCCTGGAGTTCAACCAGGTCGCGAGAGGGGTCACCGAGATTGCGACAGTTAAACGCTGCATCAACTAACAGATCACATGAATCTTTTTCTCCACTAGACCAGACGTCTCCACCGTTCGACGCCACAGGGCGCCGTGATGCCTCGTATCCGTACGGGCTCCGTGCGGTGCTCCTATATCCTCTTCCAGTATACCCCATGGCCATCTTCTTGAATTTCATCCTTCGAATGACATGGTCCATCAAGCTGTCAAGCCACCTCTACTCACAGTCAGACGGGAGCGTGCTCATATTTTGGCTTGAAATGGCGGAGGTGCTGCGGAGATGGATATGGGTCTTTTTCCGTATAGAGTGGGAAGTCGTAAGGAGAGGAAGAGACAAGGCGCACGCTATAGGAAATGGTATGCCATCCGATGACGTAGGACTCTTCCAAGCACACAGTAAGGGAGAAGCGTTCGATTGATCAAATGACACTTACGTGTTGCAGCACGATAGCCATTGTAGTAAGTCCTCGGTTTCTTCTTCCAAACTGGGTGGCCTGAATATTCGCTTTTGAAGCATAGATAACATCTACTTATTAGAAACAAACTTTAGTGGCATGCCAAGTTTGCAGGTAGTCCCGGAGCGTCACGGTTCCTTCAGCACATGATCATCTACCCACTATGGGTCGCTGTGGGATTCAGCTGATATGATTTCCCTTTCACGACAGATCCCGAATGTTTCCGACCCCTCCCTAAATGATTCATCCACGTCCTTGGTACCTCAAGCATCGGACGGCTCCACATGGCAGAATGAGAAAGCAGCCTATGAGTTCGTGAGATAAATGTTGCTGGATAACATGATCGATGCATAACCGACGGCGCCCTTCCATCAGTCATCAAAGCGCTCTATCATTGTCTAGATGAAGATTCCGGGATATTCCTCGTCTTGGATCACCCGCGGCCGCCTACAGTGTGGGGCTCATTATCATGAAGGGAAAAGATGTCCGAAAACACCCGGTTGCAACTCACAGGTTACTGTACAGGGACGGCATGCTCGACTTCATTTTGGCCCAGGCCCCTAACAAAAGAGCTACTTCGGAATGATTCCGGTTGGCGTTTGATCACGTGCTCCGATTCTCCGAAATCCGCCTTCTTGTGCATGGGAGGCAATTGATCCGGCGGTGGAATGATCCCCCGCGCCTTCGCACCTGTCAGCTGACGGCTGCTGATGCGTTATTCATACCGTTTGTGGTAGCTCACACTCGCCTAGAGGACTGTCCTTTATCATGGTATAAAAAGCTAGGCGAAGCATGGTGTCTTGGATCCATCTCTCTCTCCAGTTCCTACTCAGCACCAACTAAAAACTATCCGCTCTAGTCATGAAGGTGAGCTGAATATCTGCTAAATCCGGTCTATACGAATACTCATTTGATATAGGTTCTTGCTATTCTTTACAGAGGTGGTGATTCCGCCAAGAGTGAGCCTCGTCTCCTTGGTACGATCGAGAACCAGGTAGGCAACGATGAGATGCAGTTCGCTGCCAACAGCCTTGCTAACCAGACACGCAGCTCGGCCTCCGCGAGTACCTTGAGTCGAAGGGACACGAATACATCGTATGTGTACCCATCTTCCAGAATTAGTTTCGTCCGCTCACGCCCCATTTGATCACAGGTGTCTGACTCCAAGGAAGGCCCTGACAGTGACTTCCAAAAGCACATCGTTGATGTGTGTCTATCTCCCCAAATCTGATACCCGCGGGATCTTATCGTCTTTTTTTAGGCTGAGATCTTGATCACCACACCGTTCCACCCAGGATACCTCACGGCTGACCTTTTCGAGAAGGTATGGACTGTCACGGTTTTTGTCAGCTGAGGACGGCGGTGTGAATACGTGTATCCCGTTTTCGTGTAGGCCAAGAACCTGAAGCTCTGTGTCACGGCTGGTGTCGGCTCTGACCACATTGACCTCAACGCTGCCGTCAAGAAGAGCGTCCAGGTTTTGGAAGTCTCCGGCTCAAATGTCGTCTCCGTCGCTGAGCACGTCGTCATGTCCATCCTCCTCCTCGTCAGGAACTTTGTCCCTGCCCACGAGGTACGTGACGTGTGGTTTTTGTTCATAGTGACCGTGTTCTAAGGTCTGTGTCACGTATCGTATAGATGGTTGAGCGTGGTGACTGGCAAGTGTCAGACGTCGCCCGCAACGCCTTTGACTTGGAGGGCAAGGTCGTCGGTACCATCGGTGCTGGCCGTATCGGTTACCGTGTCCTTCAGCGTTTGGCTCCCTTTGACTGCAAGGAGCTCATCTACTACGACTACGCTCCTCTCCCTGAAGGTGAGCTCACTGGCTTCATCCGACGATCCCTCTCATCTGTCTTTCATTATACCAGCTGCCTCCAAGGCCGTCAAAGCTCGCCGCGTCGAGGACCTCAAGGACTTCGTCTCTCAATGTGATGTCGTCACTGTCAACTGCCCCCTCCACGAAGGCACCCGTGGACTCGTCAACGCCGAGCTTCTCAAGCACTTCAAGAAGGGTGCATGGCTCGTCAATACTGCTCGTGGCGCCATCTGCGACAAAGACGCCGTCGCCGAGGCCATCAAGTCCGGCCGACTGAACGGTACGTCTGCATCGTCGTGGGCTCGTCTACCGCGTACTGATCCGAGGGGTTCTTCTTCTTCTTGGTTGACTTGAACGATCAGGTTACTCGGGTGATGTCTGGGACGTCCAGCCTGCACCGCGCAACCACGTCTGGCGAACGGTCAAGAACCCTCTCGGTGGTGGAAACGGCATGGTTCCCCACTACTCTGGTACGACGCTCGACGCTCAGGACCGTTATGCCCGTGGAACGAGGAGCATCGTCGAGAACTACCTCACCAACAAGCCTCAGGAACCCGGCAACATCATCATCGGCGTTGGCAAGTACGAGACCAAGGCATACGGTCAGCGCTGAGCGCAACCCAGTGCGGCGGTGTGCTGGTTGTCTGAATCATAACGGAGTGGTGGGGGGTTTTGCCAATCGTATATGAACGGGTGTATGAGTATGCCACACATGTTTATCTTGATATGTATTATGAAGAATCCAAAAGCCGTTATGTATTCGTTGCCTGTGCGCAAGGAGCCTGGTTGTTGAGTTCGAATTCTCCTTTACCTGGGACGTCGAAGAATGTCCTGGGAGATAGATCTCGCGATCGCAGCCTGTGGAGTTGGAGCATACTAGTTTAATAGATCCCTCAACGCCGATCGATAAACAATCGTCTTCCAAGTTCCCGGTAAGTGCTGTCCGTGACTAATGGATCTGGGTGGAACAGCATCTGATCATGGTTGCGTATCACGACTGGCATAAAAATGGAGGGTGATCACTGATCACTGCTTATGTGACTAACCTTGGGCAGAACACGGTCTCGAGGTCACATGTCGACTGTGGATCACGCTCCGATCCAGTAGTCCGACAACTGAAAGATAGATGTATTAACAGACTTGGTCCGGCGATCCGAGAAGTTACAATAATTATACGGTTACGAGCACAAGTCCTACATACCACTTATGCTACCCTCTTTGCATAATCAGCCGCAAGTTCTTTCATGAATTTCTCCAACTTGGCTGCATGCTTCACATAGATCGACCCCTCCGGATTGTAAAGCCGACAATTGTCAAATATCAGCTGTGCGTCGTCCAAAAAGCTCTTGAGGTTTTGGTACTGGTTCGTATTCAGCTTATGTTCCATGGTGCAAAGGTCTGCGAGGAGAGTCAGGCGAATCTCGGAGGAAGGTTTGGACGAGACTGACCCATGGGGCGCTTGACGACCTCGTAATAATCCACCACTTCCTCCCCGTTGACAGGAATCAAGAAAGGCCATGCGTTTGGCTGAGCTTTCATATCCCCAAGCAACCGATTCATGAAATTATGCTCAGCGCTCTGCGGCGTCGAACGTGAACTGATAGGACCGGTGAATCAGTTACTGGTGGCGAGAGTCGAAACGGTTAGCCTCACTAAGTGGACATTCCAGGCGTCCAACCGCTCTCCCCTGTGGCGCTGTGAGAACACAAAACCAGCATCTCATTCAAGAAATAACATACGCAGCCCCGGGACATCTTTGGGGTCCACCATGACGCCTTCGGGTCCACCTTCCTGGAACCGGTCTAAACCCTTATATACAATATGCGACCTTGACTTCTCCCTAATCTTTGCTATGATCGCTTCTCGCTGCTGTGCAATGATGTGCGTCTTGTCGAGGTAATCGACCTTGCGCAACATCGTACACTGCATGATCGTGCCACCTTCGTAATCCTTGATGTACCCTGCCCACACGGATCGATGCAGGGTAATGTCCTTCGAAAATCCTTGCTTCTTGAAGAAAATCACAGCAAAGTTGTCTGCATAAGTGAGGAAGTGCATTACGTTCGGGTATGTCTTGCGTATATGGGCTTTGAAATGGTCCATGAGCATGCCTCCGTAACCCTGGGACGCGTTTAGGCTACCAACGCGAAGACAACACAAAGCATACCTTGACTTGGTCAACGGAAGCCGTGGCAAAGAAAACGATCTCGGCGAAGCCACGATGAGGGAACGGGCGATAACAGATTCCTCCGACCACCTTATATCCCCGTTTGATGATGGCAAGTGCCTTCGAATTTTTGTCATACACCAGACGGGCGATGTATTCTCGAGGCATCATCGGCAACTGTGTCCGGAAAAGCGTTTTCAAACCGGTGAGGATCACCAGTGACCGGGGTGTTCCGTCATTCTCGACCGCTGTCACCTGAATGATGCCTTTCCGAAGCTCAACGAATGCTGCTTTCTCAGTTTTCGGAGGTGGCTGAAAAAACGAGTTTACGTTATGGGGGCACGAATCGCGGACAGGCCAACGATGACTCACATGAGCGGCGGACGATGGGCCTGCATCAATGGTAACACCGGTAGCAAGTCTTGTTAACTGAGATTCGTCCATCCTCTCTTCCATTTTCACCTTTGCATCTGGAAGATATCCATTCACGCCATTCATGTCAGGCTGCATGTTGGACTTGGGTGCGGTCTGTGACTTGGACTTCATACTCGAGGTTTTCTTTCCAGTCCTCTGGTTTGATTTTCGTGCTGGCGTATCTGGTGGTTGCGGGTAGAACACCTGGGCAGCGAGAGGTTGATCATCTTCCTCGTCTTCCTCTTCTTCATCCGCATCGCTGAGTGACGATAGGGATAACCGGGGTCTCTTTGTGGGTGGTTCGTCACCGTCACTCAACATAGACGATGTAGGTGAGTGAGCCCTCTCGAGCGGGGATGAATGTTCTACGAAAATTTGTAAGCTACGATCGATGACCGAGCATCGTCAATATATCTTACCGACAGATGGAGAATGCATCGAGATGAGCGATACCGGTAGCTTCATTTGTTGCCTCAGGGAGAAAATATCGTCGTCTGAGTAGTCAAAGTCAAGTAGCTTGTCTACTTCCTGTAAAGAGAAAGCGTGCAGTCCGTCCGTTAATATGAACCAAACGGGGCATCTGAGTAAGATGATTGCCAACCTGAGACGAGAAATGGAAGTATTTAGCCGGGGAGCACTGGTTCGGTGCTGCAAACTTGCCTGAAGCATCTCATCGAGACGAATAGCTAAACGACCTCTTCGGGAGAGCTCCTCTCTTCCTATGACGCTTTCGTCTGTCCCGTGGTCTCCGACCTCGTGCCCACATATACAAGTGCATAGGTATGCGGGTTCGTCATCTTCATCGGAGCCATACTGATCCAACGCGCCAAGGGATGATTTACGACCCTCTTCGTCGCCCAGTACGACTTCGATGTCGGGTGGGGGTCGGAGGCCGAGACATGTATCACATGCGGAGCATGGAGTATGGCGGGCGATCTTGAACGCCAGTGCAGCGTCCGTGAAGGACGTTTCAGTCACCAGTGGATATATCAGTCTCATGGCCTAGTCGTCGCGAGTAGTTGTGATGCTACTGCTGCATTGGTCAATGCCAGTACTTGACCGCCGCGGCATGTTGATACAATGTCAAGGACCCCAACCACTCTTATATTCAATCTTGTAACCAAGCCTCCATCAAACACGACACTGACATCCCATCTACGCCGATCATGTTGGGGCCTGTAGGATTGTTGCTTTACACACTGAATAGAAAATTGCTACGATTTGACTACAAGGTTGAGCGTGATTGGATCCCTTATCTTGTTCAACTCAGCGGGACCCGGACCGGAAAGCCGACCACACCGAAATGAGAGTAGGACACTCGATGTTGGTTGTTCACTGGTGGGTGAAGCTGTTCTTACTCTAGGCACGAGGCCTTCGTGGAGATACCTGGACGAAATGTCATGTTCAAACAAGTAATGAGTCTGAGGGATAGTCTCGTTACGATCACTGTAACGATCCCGTGACCTCCAACCTCCGACAATCCCGTGGCAAGCAACGCTATCTTCCAATTATATCTTTCCCTACACTCTTCGTATCTCGAATGAGTTACGCGAGCTCTACACGCTTTCGACTATATATTGTGCATGATTCAGATAACATGAGAAAGTCTTCGACCACGCTCCGCATCCGCTCCCAGCAGCCATGACCAAGGGACAGCCCACTACAAAACCTCTGGCAGCCGAGCGGAACATTCTCCGTGCAGGGAAACGTGATGCTGGCCAAAACTATGTTCTGGTCATCCATGGAGGCTCGGGCACGATGAACCGGGAAGGCATGACACCCGAAAAACGCGCCAAGTACACAGCGGCGCTGACTCGTGCGCTCAAGGCCGGTCACGAAGTCCTCAAGCTCGGAGGGGAAGCAATGGATGCTACCGTAGCTGCTGTCACGGTGTTAGAAGGTAGGTGGAGTAGGATTGAATACGCTCAGCGCTCTTTCGATCGAGCCGGGAATTCATTAGTACCTCCGAACATTATGATCTCGAGTGGGGTTTTCAGGTATCTTACACTCGTCGACAGATTGTCCTCTCTTCAACGCTGGCAAAGGTGCTGTCTTCAACGTAGCCGGAAAGGTCAGATATCGGGCCCTCGTCCCGTGAAACATTGTCAGATTTACGGATTACCGGTCAACCACAGAACGAACTCGAAGCATCCCTCATGCTTTCCAAGCCCCCTGCTACTCACCCCGCCATACCAACCACTCGCCGCGGCATTTCCGTCACCCTCCTCACCCGCATCAAGAACCCCTCTCACCTCGTCCGTGCACTGTACCTCGCACCCAGTCTCGTGCCGCACCCAATGCTCTCCGGCCCGACTGCCGAAACCATCGGCGCTGAGCATCTCGGCATTGAGACTGTCGACCCGTCTTACTTCTGGACAGAGGCACGGTGGAGGGAACATAGAACTGGACTCGGACTACCAGTAGAGCCGATCGAGCCACCGCAGGCTCCGGATAACGAGTCAGACTCCGACTCCGACACAGATTCTGAGACGACGGAAGTGGGTTCACTGGAAAGCTTGAAGTTTGGCCCGATGGATTCGATGCCCATGGGGACTGTCGGTGCCGTGGCATTGGACGTCCGAGGGTGTATTGCCGCCGTGACTTCCACAGGCGGGACGACCAACAAGTTGGTCGGGCGCGTGGGTGATACCCCCATAATGGGAAGTGGGTTCTGGGCCGAGGAGTGGCAGCGCAAGGGAGGCTTCCTCAAGAGGACCTGGGACCGCTTGTCAGGGAAACCTATCCAGGCCGGTGTTGGGATCTCTGGAACTGGCAACGGTAATGTACGGTGAACACAATTGCATGTCATTGAATGATGTCCTGATTTGTGTTTTCCAACTGCCAGTACTACATCCGCCAGAATGCTGCCTCGACGATAGCACGTCGCATGCAATACCTCGGCGAGCCTCTCGAAAAAGCAGCACAAGATGTTGTGAGTGACCTGCTCAGGAACGGTGGCATTGGTGGCATCATTGCCGTGGACAGACAAGGGAATGGTAAACGACCTTGTATCTCTGCCCTACACACTTGAAACTGACCACTTCGCTGGATCAGTTGCTCTGCCAGTCAACACTGATGGCATGTACCGCGGTGTTATCCGCCCGGATGGTGTGCCCCTCACTGCCATTTTCTTCGATGATGAATTGTCCCAGCTTTGAGAGGGGGAGTTTGTGATTCCATCGTGCCGTTCTACGAGTTGCAGGATACGACACTGGATGGAAAGAATACCTCAGGGTGAATTGCTCAGAATCCGGGGATTAATACCATTTGAGACATCGGCAATCGAGGAACAATTTCGTTTACATGGCATCGCAGCCAGCTTCCGGATCAGATTCTCCATGGACCAGGGTTACGTTTGTCGTTCTGACTATTGCGGAGACCCCAGTAATTAGTTAATTCGAAGAACACAGAGAGTGCATCTACTGCCTAGGTCACAAGAAGATCATCCATCTTAACGAGAGATGCGATGTTTGTTTTGGGTTTGCGTTGACAGGGAGAAGGGAGGCACAGTGAAGGCCAGACCCTTGTATACAAACGATTCTGTGAGCACGATGCTGAGCTTGATATCGATCACCTGCTGCTGGGGTCCCTCCGTCATGACTATCCTGAAGCGCATCGCGGTGTGAAACAAATAGCGGGAGGCTCTCCATGGCGACGCTTGCAGCTGATCGCGATTCGCTAGTCTCCGGACTTTCCATTTCTGGATCTCCGACATCCGACATCCGATTCCGATTCTTCTCTCTTGACACAACAGATTTTTGGTGATTTAAGATAGCTTTTAATGGCAAACAAAATGTCAATATAATACTTAAAATATAGGTTTGTCATCTAGGAACCCCAAAACCGAGTTTTAATTTCAAGTTTTGTCCAGAAACGATGTATCCTAAATGGCAAGCCCATACTTTAAGTATTACATGGCATTTTGTTTGCCATTAAAAGCTATCTTAAATCACCAATAATCTGTTGTGTGACCAAGTTGCTCCTTATCGTTCTTTGCCACTGATGAAGTTGTGCTTCTTTCTGTCAACGGTGTGTAATATCCATGGTACTATCGGGGTGCAAAGTGGACGCGCATTCAGCTATGTATGGACCTGGCAAAAACTTTTGGAAGCATGATGGCTTTCTCCCCCTCCCATCGGGTGATCCGCCTGTTGAATTTTTCACGTTCGGCGGCGAAGCTTCCCCTTTGGCAGACGGGGCTTACAGTGGCAAGTGCTGGCCGTATTGTCACTCGTTCTACTCCTGAAACAACAGCACCGTTGTTGCAAGTTTTAGCGAGTAATGTGCATTTTTGCGCGCCTCTTTGCATCGTTTATCAGCGCATACATCTCTCAATATGGTACCGCACCTCAGCAGATGGTTCGTCTGCGATGCTATTTTGTCACTTCAAATTCCCGCTTCAGAATAACACCTTTACCCGACGCAGCAAGATATGTTCTTGTTCAACCAAAACCCTGCCAAAACTCAAAATCTCGGGCACGTTTTCAAAGCCAGGATTCTCTCACAAGATTAGAAACCCAAGGAATATAACAGATGGAATATTGGGCAGTCCATTCCCATTTTATGCCCGAGATGTTTAGGTATGTACAAATATTTAGTACTTCACATATCACTCGTTTTAGCGTAACGGAACTCTACACAGCTTCGACTATATATTGTGCATAATAATATGAGAATGTCTTTGACCACCCCGTATCTGCTCTCAACAGCCATGACCAAGGAACAGCCCACTGCAAAGCCTCTAGCAGCCGAGCGGAACATTCTCCGTGCAGGGAAACGCGATGCTGGGCAAAACTATGTCCTGGTCATCCATGGCGGCGCTTGTGACACAATGAATCGGGAAGGCTCGACATCCGAACAACGCGCCAAGTACAGAGCGGCATTGAATCGTGCGCTCAAGGCTGGTTACGAAGTCCTCAGGCTCGGAGGGGAAGCAATGGACGCTACCGTAGCTGCTGTCACGGTGTTGGAAGGTAGGTGGAGTTGGATCGAATGCGCCCGTTCTTTCAATCGAGCCGGGATTTCATTAGTACCTCCGAACATTATGATTTCGAGTGTGGTATTCGCGTATCTCACGCTCGTCAACAGATTGTCCTCTCTTCAATGCTGGCAAAGGTGCTGTCTTCAACGCAGCGGGAAAGGTCAGACATCGATCCCGTGAAACATTGTCAGATTGCTCACATACATGCTACTGGTCGACCACAGAACGAACTTGAAGCATCCATCATGCTTTCGAAGCCCCCTGCTACTCACCCTGCCATGCCAGCCACTCGCCGTGGCAATTCCGTCACCCTCCTCACTCGCACCAAAAACCCCTCCCACCTCGCACGTGCACTCTATCTTGCACCCAGTCTCGCACCACACCCAATGCTCTCCGGCGCGAATGCCGAAACCATCGGCGCTGAGCATCTCGGCATTGAGACCGTCCACCCGTCTTACTTTTGGACAGAGGCACGGTGGAGGGAACACAGAACTGGACTTGGACTACCAGCGGAACTGATCGAGCCACCGCACGCCCCGGATAGCGAGTCAGAGTCCGGCTCTGACACAGACTCTGAGATGACAGAAGTGGGTTCCATGGAAGCCTTGAAATTTGACCTGCTAGATTTGATGCCCACGGGGACCGTCGGTGCCGTGGCATTGGACGTCCGAGGGTGTATTGCCGCCGTGACTTCCACAGGTGGGAGGACCAACAAGTTGGTCGGGCGTGTGAGTGATACCCCCGTAATGGGCAGTGGGTTCTGGGCCGAGGAATGGCAGCGCAAGGGGGGATTCTTCAAGAGGACCTGGGACCGCTTGTCAGGGAAGCACATCCAGGCCGGTGTCGGGATCTCTGGAACTGGCAACGGTGATGTACGGCGAACATAACTTCATGTCACCGTATGATGTCCTGATTTTCATTTTCTGATTGCCAGTACTACATCCGCAAGAATGCTGCCTCAACGATAGCACGTCGCATGCAATACCTCGATGAGTCTCTCGCAGAAGCAGCGCAATATGTTGTCAGTGACCTGTTCAGGGACGGTGGCATTGGTGGCGTTATTGCCGTGGACAAACAAGGAAATGGTAAACGATCTTGTATCCCTCTTCCCTGCACATTTGAAACTGATGACTTCGCTGGATCAGTTGCCCTGCCGCTCAACTGTGAAGGCATGTACCGAGGAATTATCCGTCCGGACGGTGTGCCCTTCACTGCCATTTTCTTCGATGATGAATTGTCCCAGCTTTGAGAACGGGAGTTTGCCATTCCATCGTGCCGTTCTATCTACGATGTGCGCAATATGACACTGGATGGAATGAACCTTCGGGATGGATTGTGTTATACTTTGACGTATGTGCTCCTGTCGCATCAGTACAGCACTCATATTCCATCTTGCTATTCTATCTTGGCATTTATTATTGTTGATATTGCAATGTGTCACCAATAGTTCGCCACCCGTAACTCACGCACATTTGTTGTCCACCGCAGTGCCGTGGCCCTCGTCGTACATCGCAGCTCGTCGGTAGTGAGCATCTTCAGTCAGTTTACATCTAACCATTCAGTTTGTCGTCTAGGTTGCAACAGATTGCTCAGAATCCAGGGGCTAATGCCATTTGAGACATAGGGTAATTGAGGAACAGTTTCATTTACATGGCATCGCAACCGGTCTTCAGATCAGATTCTCCAGGAACTCGGACTACCTCTGTCGTTCCGACTATCGCGGAGACCCCCAGTAATCAGTCAACGAAGAACAGTGCGTGCGAGATTGATGTACTCTACAGCGGTCTCAGCGCCCTCCCCGTTACGATCCCGCTTCTCCCAATGCGTGATGCTGCCATCGATAAGCAACAAGGACCTCCTCTGGCGAGTGCTCGTCAACCCAGCGCACTAGATATGCTGGTACGTACCCTGATACATCAATATGTTTTCTTGCCGTCAGCCGTTGATGCGATATTGCTGCAACAAGGAGGGTGTGTGATGTTATTGCTTGATAACTCAACTGCGCATGGGCGAAACACTCGAAACACTCGAGTGTGTTATACACTGTCCTTGTGAATCGGCGAAGCGCTCGAAACACTCGAAACATGTGAAATAATCATCGGATATTGGCCGTAAAGTGACAATTCCCATTATCCCGTTCTCCTTAAGCTTATAGATACACAAAAGGAGCGACGGAAATAGGTCTTTTGTCTGACCTTTAGGCCAGGTTTTTTAAATTTTGCCCACCGCGCTGTGAAGGTTCATACATTAATGCTCGGCCACTTTTTCGTTCCCTGCTCAGTTTTTTAGATATGTACATATTTATCACATATCACTCGTTTTATGCAGCGTGATGATGAACTCTACACAGCGTTTGCAACGCCACGAGCGCCCATGGAGCATTCCCATGATGGGGCTGTCATCGGTAACGAGTATGATTGGCTGAGTCGCATAGATACTACAGCAATTCTGAGCCAAGCGACAGTAATCTCTATTGTTGTGAATTCCTACTCGCTGCAGTTGAGGCAAGACGCCGCTCTTGCCTGAGGCGTTTGCGCGGGGATGTTTTTGACATGTATTCATCACGAAGGTCCATTTTCAGTTTAGCCAGGTTCAACATGTGTTGAGGGGCAAGGCGTGCCACGGCGGTGTTTGGTCGGTATGGTGCTGAAATTACTAACCGCGAAAGAGTCACTCGCATGAGGCTGAGTTGGCAGAGGTGGACAAAATAGTATTCGTGACGCGAGCTTCTGAAGGGGTCAAGTGGTCGACCAGCTCGCGTTATACACAGTAAGTCAGGAAGGATGTAGCATATGGTGCAACTGTCTTCGTTGGACGGCGAACTAGTGTAGCTGTCATAACGCTTCAGGCCCTCGGGGTTGCTCAATTCTTCGTGAGTTCAGGTTTGACAGCTCAGGTCAAGGCGGTGAAGTGGGAGTTTAGCGAATTTCAGGTGCTGACGTTAGTACGTTATGGACGAGGAAGAAGGCCAGCGCCAGGCCTTCCATTCCATGCACGCCGTTGACGGCTGATTTTGGACGCGTGAAACGCTATATACGTTTCAAGTTGATCAAACAACATTCCTCCGACCCTTCCTATGACTGCCAGTGGGCTGTGGCTTACTATGCCAAGTTTCCAGCTGAGCCAAGGCGGCAATTATGATGACTTGCTGGCATGGTATAATTCTACAACCAATATTCGAGGTCATTTCGCATTCAAGTTAGAGACTCCCGGCGGCTACTCAGGAGACCCTAAGTTAAATTGCCTTATAAGGCTATTCATTATGGGTTGTATGCTGTAGATCCAAGCTTGCCATAACATGGCACAAGCGTCGGCAACCATTCGCTAAACCCCTCACTTCATCGTCTTGACTCGGACCTGAAGTCACAAAGCATTGAGCACCTAGGTGATAACGCTTAAACACAGCTACGATAAAAGCCCACCCGGGCATCTATTATTGTGGGAACGCCACCATCCGTCATGTCATCGCTGGCGATGGTGACACCTCAGAAGCATGGCTGGCACCTCAAACATTCCTTTCGATTATATATTGACCATGACAACTTGGGAACATCATTGAATACGCCTTGCATCCGTTCTAAGCAGACATGACCAAGGAACAGCCCACTGCCAAGTCTCTAGCAGCAGAGCGGAACATTCTCCGTGCAGGGAAACGCGATGCTGAGCAAAACTATGTCCTGGTCATCCATGGCGGCGCGGGTGACACATTGGACAAGGAAGGCTCGACACCCGAGCAACGTGCCGAGTACAGAGCAACACTGACTCGTGCACTCATGGCTGGTCACGAAGTCCTCAAGGTCGGAGGCGAAGCAATGGATGCTACCGTAGTTGCTGTCACGGTGATGGAAGGTAGGTGGTATTGGATCGAACACGCTCGCTCTTTCGATCGAGCCGGGAATTCACTAGTGCCGCCGAACATTATGATTTCGAGTGGGGTATTCGCGCACTATCTCACGCTTGTCGACAGATTGTCCTCGGGGTATTATCCGTCCAGATGGTGTGCCCCTCACTGCCATTTTCTTCGATGATGAATTATCCCAGCTCTGAGAGCGGGAGTTTGCCATTCCGTCGTGCCGGTCTACAATTTGCAAAATACGACACCGGATGGAAAGAATACCTCGGGGTGGATTGCTCAGAATCCGGGGGTCATGTAATATTGTTTGAGACCATTAATACGCACGTTGAAGGACCTGGAAACGGGGCAAGAAAGGGCGATAATGTACTTGACGATACCAGGCACCGATGTCCACACGAGATCAGCCGAATGTGTCTTGAATGAATGAGACAATATGCGACTTTGACTTCTCCCTAATCTTTACTATGATCGCTTCTCACTGCTGTGCAATGATATTCCCCCTGTCGAAGTAATCGACCTTGCGTAACATTGTACACTGCATGATCGTGCCACCTTCGTAATCCTTGATGTACCCTGCCCACACGGATCGATGCAGGGTAATGTCCTTCGAAAACCCTTGCTTCTTGAAAAAAATCACAGCAAAGTTGTCTGCATATGTGAGGAAGTGCATCACGTTCGGGTACGTCTTGCGTGTATGGGCTTTGAAATGGTCCATGAGCATGCCTCCGTAACCCTGGGACACATTTAGGCTACCGACGCAAAGACAGCACAAACCATACATTCAACGGAAGCCATAGCAAAGAAAACGATCTCTGCGAAGCCACAATGAGGGAACGGGCGATAACAGATTCATCCGACCGCCTTATACCCCCGTTTAATGATGGCAAGTGCCTTCGAATTTTTGTCATGCACCAGACGAGCGATGTATTCTCGAGACATCATCGGCAACTGTATCCGGGGGAGCGTCTCAAACCGGTGAGGATCACTAGTTATCGGGGCGTTCCGTCATTCCCGACCGCTGTCACCTGAATGATGCCTTTCCGAAATTCAACGAATGCTGTTTTTTCGGTTTTCGAAAATGGCTGAAAACGAGTTCACGTTATGGGGACATGGATCGTGGACGGACCAAACATGACTCACATGAGCGGCGGACGATGGACCTGCATCAATAGTGACACCGGTAGCAAGTTCCGTTAACTGAGATTCATCCATCCTCTCTTCCACTTTCACCTTTGCATCTGGAAGATATCCATCCGGTGGACGTAGATGCGGTCTGTGACTTGTACTTCATACTTGAGGTTTTCTTTCCAGTCCTCTGGTTTAATTTTCGTGCCCGTGTATATGGTGGTTGCAGGTCGGACGCTTGGGCAGCGAGAGGTTGATCCTCCTCGTCTGACGCCGACTCCAGCTGAGTATATCTCATCTACGCTGAGTATGTTGG
>JBBPRF010000243.1:0-35675 GCA_038092875.1 Lanmaoa pseudosensibilis
GATAATGAAATGACGAAGTCAGAAACACGAAGTGATGTCAGAGTGACGTAGAGAAAAGGAAAAGTCCTAACATTTACCCCCGTTTCAAGGGTTGACGACCTCGGCAACCAAAGGAGGGGTTCCAAAGAAGGAACCGGGAAAATGATTAAAGGAGGATCGGAAAGATTTAAAGTCGCTTGAAAGGAAAAGCGGGGAAGGAGCGGGAAGCGGGATACCATGACAGATGGAGCAAACACAAGGTGGATCAGAGTCATTGTTGGTAGCACACGGTTTCAAGCGGGGAACCACGCAAAGCGCGGCGAGGAACCACACAAAACGCAGCGAAGATCACACAAAGCGCGGCGAGAATAAAAGTGCAAATTTAGCGCCATATTGCATCGCCGTCGATTCGCCGATAACCCTGACACGGACAAAGTCATCCACGAGAGATAAGATGAGAAAGAGCGTACACCCATTGGCTCTTCTGCCACTAGCACTCTTGTCGTCCAACGTAAGCGTGGAAGAAGGACAAACAAACATAGTTGACTGGGTTGTCAGAGAAGATAATTCATTTTCGGCATGGTCTGACGTCGCGGCCACCCGATTCCCAGTCAACGGAGAAATTGGAAAAGGAGTGCAAGTTTCCAAACACTTTCAATGCGGTATTTATCGCCGCCTCTATTGGTGACCAAACTCTTGGGGCTGGAGTTGAGAATGGTAGTCTCCACTGGGGGTCTGGTGTCACTCATGCCCCTGGCGGAAGGGTTCTGCGGACATACTTAAGTGCACGTTTATAGTTCATGGGAACGTTACTCACCGTAATGGCCAAGGCTTCATTGACTTCACGGCAGCAACCCACGCTCAGCTCCCCTGAGCTACACGGAGGGACGTACGAAACCAACATTCACTTTGAAACCGCCGATCATTTCCCACACCCCTCGGTCGATTGACCGGGTTCACCAGTACTAAGTCCATCAATTAGGAAGACATTCCCTACGTGCGAGAATCCTGAGCGAGTGATCCATGCCCAAGAATAATATGATTCTAAGGAGAACTTGAACCATCCGATGTCCTGTGGTTATTGAACCCCATGCACCAAGATTGTTACATTGTCAATGGATATATCATCTCGTGAATTGGCGAATACCATAGAATGCCAACCGATAACATAGAAAGGACATGAGAGACACAGAAAATCAACGTCTGTCCGTCTTGCCAGCCTTCCGCTTGCCAGCAAACAAATGCTTTGGCTGCATGGACCAACGTCAGGTTTTGCAAAACGATGCATATGCATAGGAAAAAGAACCTTTTTGACCCTAATAGCACGATCACTCTCCCCAGCTTTCGCGTGCATATTACGTTCGCGTTGACCCAGGTTACGCAGCTTGATGGCTTTGGCTGCTTGCTGATGACATATCGGATTAAAACAATCGTTTTGAGGTAGACAAGAGGGAAAAAATCGTTTACCTGGTCATCCCGCATGCCCGCAAGTTGCCGATTCGTGCGCGGAGCTCTCGAGTTCTTCGCGATTACAACTCCAGAGTTACCCTTGGCGCGTTTGCTGGTGGGCGGCTCCTCGCCATCAACATCCATCCATTCGCCTTCGTCACCCTCATCGGCCTCTTCAGCGTCGTCCATATCAATATCCATGTCGGTCTCTGTCCTCTTTCGTTTCGCGGCTTGCACCTTGGCCAGCATTCCCGCGCGCGCCTCTATGCTACTTGGATCGTAGCCAGCTTTCTTCAATTCCGTCGAAAGCTCGCTGAGTGTCCGAAGACCAGCCGTCCGTGGAAGGCGAGCTTGATTCTTCTTTGACTTCTTGATACTTTGAGAGTGGATCTTGTGGGCAAGCGCTTTTTGTGCCTCGGCTTCTTCGCGCTCATCCTCGGAATCAAACTGCAGCCAGCCCAGGTTAAAATATGGGACGGTGAGAAGGTGAAGATGTATACCATATCTTCCTCGCTATCGTAGAAGCCTTCTGCTTGTAGTTTTTCCTCTTCACGTTCAAGTGCCTCGAGTTTCTCGGCAATATCAGGATCAATGAAGTCAGCAACGTTCTTGCCGTCCATGATCTCGGGGATGGTGTCAAACTTCCATTCATCGTTCACTAGCAAATAGTTGGCTGAGAGTATCGACCAGTCATTCACACGATCGGTCGGACAACCACGAAAGCTGATGACGTACTTTTCAAGTTGACACTGAAAATGCCATCGCGTTCTTCCTCCTGTTCGATGTCGTGAAGAAGTTTCTTCCTATCAGGATCGTTCTTGTCGTATTTCTTGCGCTCCTTCACGGAATCAGGAATGAAAGGTGCGCGAACGACCTCATCCCGAGGAACTGGCTGCGCGACATGGATTCGGTTGATGACGGTATTGATTTTGCTTCCTTTGAGCTTGGAGTCGACGCGGTGGGCGAGAAGAGCATCGCAAGCTTTGTTTTTGAGTTCCATGACACCCTCTTCGGAGTAACACGACACCTGGATGCATTGCACGTTTTCCGAGTCGATGATCTCCTGTACGAGTGTTCGGTTTTCTGGCGTGAGGTCTTCGAGACGCATGACGTCAATTTTGTTGATGACAAGCATCACCGGTTTACCCGTAAAAAGCGGTTTGATGGAATGGAAGAGTTTGCACTGTGATAATCGCATTAGATAGACACTTATTGACAGTAAAGAGACCTACTTGTGCTTCCACTGTATATCCACATTGTTCGCTGAGGTCCATAAAATACAAAACGCAACTCTTAAGGTGTGCCAGCGCCGTAATGCTTTGCATCTCGATCGTATTCATATCTTCAAGTGGATGGTCCAATATACCAGGGGTATCGATAACTTGCCATCGCAAATATTTATAGTCTAGATGGCCAATAAAGAGCGATTTTGTGGTGAAGGCATATGGCTGGACGTCAACGTCGGCCCGAGTGACCTTGTTTATGAAGGAAGATTTTCCGACATTCGGATAGCCACAGATGAGGAGGGTCCGTGTGTTAGGATCGATTGCAGGGAGACGGGAAATGTGTTGCCGGACTTGTTCAAGGTAAGCTAAAGGATCTTTTTGTCTTCGCATGACGGTAGCCATGCTAAAAGTATCGTATAAATGAAGGCACGAGAGTGGGTATATCCCTGGACGACCCACCGACCCAGCGCAGCCGTTTTGAGTTGCTTGCATCGGTACAAGCTATCGCCAAATTTGAGCAAGCGCACATAATCCTTGGCTACTTGATCGATCAGATGCCGGGCAGTTCGAAGTTGCCCGAGTGCGAGTTTGTAGTGGTTTTTGTCATAAAGTACATTCATAAGGGATGAGAGAAAAGGGTGCAGGTCCTACGCAAAAATGTTCGTAAATGCAGTCAGACCAAAGTGTGAACCTACATCGAGGATCGGGAATTCGGAGAGAATAGCACCAAGCTTTTCGTCAAAAGAGTCTTGCGTAAATTTAACCTTGCGCATATAGAAATTGCGTATACGGCTAATCTTGAAGTTTTTGTGGATTACCTAGAACATTGTCAACTACTTGGTCGCGAGATATTCATGAAGGACGTAGCGGCATACAGTCGGTGTCTTTCGCTGAGTCTTGGATAGCACAATGTCCAAGAAATCTGCCGCTGTAGGCACTGGCGCTATTGCCTTTAACCCACTCGTCGACATCGCGGCAAACTGCAGGGGTCGATGAGCTGAGCAAAGATAAAAGTGATTAGCAGTACTGTCGACATGCGGCCCGAAAATTTAGGAACTGATTTCTCACGGGCCATGTGGTGTGTTAAGTTGGGACAGCTATTAGGTTACCGGTATTCCTACAGCGCTACTAGACAAGGGCATCCATGAGAAGTTATGAAGCAGGTATCGAAACAAAGGGTAACTAGTAGCAGTAATACTAAATAATTGGACAACAGTAAAGTTCACCGAGTGTACGCGGCCATATGTTCATCCCACGATCTGATAGATAACCGACAGTGTCGAGAATAATTCTCTGCCTAAGCGAGACCAGTCCTCGCAATATGCGAACGAATAATGGCTTCGCCAACTGCGTTCCATCTATGCTCAGCACTTGAACCTGCAAACAAAGAAAAAGAGGACCCACCGTTAACAATGATGGCTTGGGTAGCGCGAATATCCTGCGAAGCGTCAGACCTGAACAGAGGATGGGAAAACATTACACACGAGCATAGAAGTAAAATGCTAGAGGGATATGATCAATACATTAAGCCGATCAGCACGCAGGTAACCACGTACTGCGTACAGCGCTCTACGCCCGATATCGTTGCGCCTGTGCACCTGGATAAAGTGGGCGCGGAAATATTCCGATACATCGGCAAACGTATTTGGACGATCACCATAAGATGTGATGCTACACAACAAAAGATGGTTTGGATGAACACCACAGGGCAAATACCGAAGAGAGAATGCACGCACTACTTCCGGACCTTGATACCGGCCTCCAGTTTCTTCTTCAGAAGATCAGTCTGTATAGATCAAGGGTCAGTGGAGAAGCGGATAAGACTCGCCAAGCAACTACCTTGTTGAGCAGAAGTACCAAATGTGAATTTTTCAGAAGTTTGTTGGAACATATAGCTGTGAAAAGTTGGAGTGAGTCGTCCACTCTGTTCGTTCGGGCATCCTCTTCAAGATACTGTATTTTCATTTAGGAGAAAGGCGGTGAGGTCAGCTCCAACCGCAATACATACGGAAACACATGCCTGATCAAATGCACTGATGGGTGCTAAGAAGATGATCGCCGTCGCTGTAAGTAGCAAAACGATGTAAGGGTTGGGTCACGGGCTTAGCAACAATGCTATGCTGTTGCCACTCGGTGGAGCAGCGATAGCACAAAATAGAATGGAACACATACCGTCATCAAAATAGGGCACCCAAGCATGTCTCTAATGTCCGAATGTGAATATGAGACGCAAACAACAGCACGACGTTGGTTTGACTTGCCTGACCACGCTGAGGTAGAAGACAAATACATCAAAAACTGTGCGAAACGGATGATAGGATCAATACTTACTGCGCCGCCGACGTCGTACATGAGCCAGTTGTATCGAGAACCACAGAGCTCGACATCGAAGGAGTGCTCAGCAACACCCAACGTTTGTAGACGAACATTGAGCAAATCGGCTGTGGAAACTTGATCAATACGTACACAGCCTTGTCAAGGAAACAGACTTCACCTGTAGTTGGTAAATAGTCTGGTTGTGAGATTCGCTTTACATTATCCAAGAAACTGAGCCAGAATTCAGTAATAACTGAGATATCAAGACCTATAACCCACAATGGTGCTGATTCGTCGAGTCGTATTCTGCGGTTGTTCAACAGTATCCGAACAGCAGGGTGTTTCCAGAGTTCGTCAATTTCGCCTTGAATGGCATTGAGTGTTCTCGAAGCGAGATTGGTCACATGAGCGACAGCAGGAGGTGGGCCACCGGTTGCTGGGACTGCCCGACTGCGATTTGGGGATAATGGAGTGACGAGGGCCTGCCATCCTGCTCGAACATACACGCCTGAGCGGCCGCCAGTCACAGAGACTCCGCCGCTCAATTCGGACGCGAGGGAGTCCTCCATTGAGATAAGGGCGACTAGTTTCGTCCTCAGTTGCGATATTTCGGCACTGACGTCCCCGAGAGGTGCCAGGGCATGTGCGACAGCCTGGCCCTCTGTCGACTCGTCAGATCCGATGTTTGCGAGTTCGTGGTCAAGTTCGTCGAGGATCATCCGCACAGCCTTGATGATGTTGAAGTAGACCACAGGTCGCCACGACGGACGTTCGTGTTCAAGTGTCTGGTGAGCATAGTAAAGCTGGAATTGCTTCTGTAAAGTGGACTTGCCAGACTCGGCTTGGCCGAGGAGCATAACTGAAGCGTAGCCCAAGTGAGTTGCATATCTCTTCGGTGCCCACATCGACGACCAAACCTTTCACTTGTTTTCTCTGTGCATCCTTGATTCGTGCCCAATCTCGCTATAGGAATCTATGAGGACCACTGGAAGACAGGAAGATGCGAAAGACGCCCACCCTGAGTTCCTCGTCTATTTTTTGGCTGATACGGGCAGCATCTTCATCATAGAAAGGGGAGGCCTTGGATGTTCCTCCTATGGACTGGAGTAGGATTGGTTCTGAGGTGGAGTAGGTATGACCAGCTCGTTTGCTCATGTCCGCTGAGCAGCTCTGACGGTCGCGGTGGTAAACGCTCGAGCGCAACGACTTAATTGCATTCCCGACCAGCAGAGTCCCACGTATGTACAGGCGGGGCAAAGAAGCTGATCAGGTTGTACTGCCATCAAACTAATCGGCAATTTAGGAAATTGTTGTAACTGCTGGCGTGCGTCCCTGAAGTGGCGCCTCAGCCGAGTAGTCAGTCATCCGCTGCATGCCCGGCTCTGTCATGTTCCCCAACCTGACACCCAGGTCCAGTATTTTGTCTAAATTTCGATGGGGATGTTGTACTTGTCGCCAAGCCGGGAGCTTTCGGAATGTCTGTTGAGAAATCAGCAAGGCGGTGCACACAGTACCTGTAGATCCCGGAACAGGCCATCTGCATTTCTCACCCAAAATCATATTCGGCCGCCGTGGGACACTGTTGACGCTGCAGGGAAGGCGAACCCGCACAAGGCTTGCCTCGTCGTCGTCTGGAAGCGGTAACACCACCCATTCCAAGTAATGTGCAAGCTCCGATGTACGGCGAAGAAGTGTTGTCACCTTCTCGACAATCACCGAATCGCATCGCATCGCTTCGAAGGATATAGCCTCCAAGAATCACGTTCTGTTTCGATATGTTGATATGGAGTGCTTTCCATGGTAATCTGTTTGAACGGTACCCTTGTCACCATCTCACAGGCTTTTTCGGGGGAGCGGTGGTTGTTACCCACACCGGAAACGGCTAACGTGTCGACCAGGAATGGAGTCAATTTTATAGGCTGCTTCATATAGCTGGATCCGGCCAACAATATGATGATGCTGTTTGCTGTGTGCACTGCAGGCTCCCAACCCAGCTGCATGCATAACAATGCACAATGAACTCATCTCAAAATCTGTGCTCCCACGTGGCACGTTGACTCGTAGCCACATCAACGGAATGAACCACCGTTGTCTCAATGTCATGCATTAATAATCCGACAATGACAATCGCCAGCCTTTCATCGAGCACGCGCCAAGTGGGCTAGAGTGTACATGGTACCCGGCCGCATACCAGATTGTTTTCTCACTGGAGGTTCGCTCCATCCTCGGAGAAATGCACCTTCGCCGCAATGTCCACCAACCAGAACGTTTGCTCCGCGTGACGCTCTGCTGCTGTATCTCAGTTCCGTGTGATTGGACGGTCAGTGTTTCAACCCCTAGACAAGTGATTGACATGCAAGTCATAGTGATGCTTGTCCGCAGCTCGCGTCGACGATCCACGTAGGCCGTGCGCGAGTGCCCGATCAGCCGGAGATCGTATGAAAAGTACCGATGAAATGTTGATCACCACCGGCGTGCATGCGGGGAGTGTGAGCGATCGATGACAAAATTTGGTTCTCAACACGTGTGTTTGCACCATTCATAGTCTGTGTTCACAGACCCGGGGGATGAAAATAACCAGACCTCTAATAGGCAACACACCACAGGTATTTCATCAGCAACGATGGGTTATGTGACTAGCGACGAGGAACGAACCCACCCCCCTTCTGGACATCATCTAGCCCTTGCAAGTGGAAGCTACAGCACCATCAGCATTCGAAGCCAAAGAGTCAGGCTTGCCAGGGCTGTCATTCAAAGTGGTGTTGGTGTTGGTGGTTAGCATCTGTGTTCTGGGTCGAGTGGTCGGCGTGGCAGGGCCAGCATCCAGTAAGATTTGAGTGAAGGCCTGTGAAGAGAGTCTCACCAGTACCGTTAAAGAGGCGTGATTCGGATCAGGTCAAAAGAGGAGAGGCCCAGTCTGGTTCGATGTTCCTGAGGGAAAGGAAGTAAGGAGCGAACCGGCACAAGACGTCGGCTCAGAATCGAGGCCTGGCGAGACAGGTCAGGACACCTATTAGGGGACAGGTCCTTTTGCTGTTCACTCATGCGACCAATTCGGACGGACATAACGAACAACGTGAATGCTTGCACCTACTGTCCGAGTCATGGGGCAGCGTCTCCGTTGACGTTCGCCATCCATCGGCTGCACGAATGGACTTCTGTACGATTTCTACGTGTCCCTAACCTGGTTGGGCGAACTTGCAAATAATTTCCTGGGACGTTCCAAAAAACGACCTTGTATAGGTGTATGTAGCTTGAAGGTATGACACGCAGAGCTGGTGCACACAGCGGGTGTTCAATTTGCCACCAATTCAGGCTCTGGCTCGATAGCTCTGTTGACGTCGACGGCCAGCGACCTTGAACAAACATCATCGTTAGGTCTGGCAGGTCCCTCTCCGTATTTTCTCTCCAGCTGGAAGAACAACACGATAGTACCGTCTGACCACTGCAGCCTGAGAGATGGTTACAACAGCGCAAGCAGAAAAACATCTTCTATGGCATCCACGGCGGCAGCACAAGTTCGTGGTTGGTGGAGGTTCTCAGATGTCAATGTACGAGTGGGCAGCAGATCGCTCGGAAATACGCCATCTAAGCTCTCAAAGTGACCTTTCGTTCATGAAGGTGAGTATCTTACGATTCGCGGTGTGCCAAATGTGACACTCAGCTTATTGATTCATCTGTGGCTAGTGCTTTGCGTGGTCACCAGATCCCTCCTTTGATGATTTGTTCGCTATCGGACTCACTTCCGGACGCGTTGACCTCGTTCGCCTTGAAGCAACGAAGGTGGCCCGCAATGGGGTTCTGTCTAGTGGCCCAGTTGTTTCCCTTACCGTGCGCAACTCACGGTCGTGCAACGCGTTGGCTTTCTGTGAGGCTGACCCAAATTACCTTGCAGTTGGCCTCGATAAAGTTCGCGGAGACTCTAGTCTCACCATCTGGGATGTACAGTCCTGCATCCCCGCTTTATCAGTGACCAACGGTGCGCCATCTGACTTTGCGAGTGTGACCCGGCCGCACCCTCGGATAGCCAGGGCAGATGTCGGCCCACGAGCCGACCCACGCATTCTACAACAGCACGCTCAGACCGAGGTGGTCTCAGCACTGTCATTTTTGCCGCAGTCCACCCATCTGTTACTGGCTGGAATATCCGCTCGATGGCTACGTCTATTCGACTTGCGTACTCCGGCCCCACCCACGACAAATGTGGCAAGCAAAGTGTCGGGAATAGCCACCAACCCTACCGACGCTAACCAGGTAGCTTGCTGTGGCGACGCGACTGTTACTATCTGGGATATGCGCAGGCTATCTAACCCTCTCCTTACGTTTTCCGATAAAGATGCCGCGGCCGATGGTGCACGACCTCGCCCTGGTTCTATCATACAACGTATCGAATTCTCAAGCACTCGCAGAGGTCAACTAGCTGCGATGGAAAAGGACTCGACGCATGTACGATTCTGGGATCTCCAGCACGCTCAAGCTACAGATGGCGCGTCCGACGGGGATCGGTCGAGGGATTCATTGCGCTCACAGGTACCTCGGAGGTCGTGGACCAACCTGTCATGGGCTTCATCTGCATCTGGTGTAAAGCAAACCTTGTCCGAGCTGCAAGAGCCTTCCGTATTGGTCCTCGCTGATACTCGCAGAAGTAAGCCTGTCATGTCTCCTCTTACACTACCTATGGGCAGCTTACATGTCAACAGCGAAACGCTTTAGTCGACCTCTCGCATCGTTTACGTTCGTGCCTCACTCGCGTCCACACTCGTTGACATCCGAAGTTATGGTAGTCAACAAAGATGGAGATTTAGAGCTGCATGCTGTGCATGATGCGCCGAAGCAAGTGGCGTGGAGTGCTCGCGGGGATCTGGTGATTGGTGTCGGACGATCCCACAAACTTATTCCTGGATTCCAAGATAGAGAGATATCCCTACAACCATGGGATGTCTCCAGGGCTGCGGATGACCAATTTGCACCGGGTGGCCGGCCTAAGGCCATCAGTTCAGAATTCACAGATAGCAGACGGGATGCCGACGGATTTCCGCCTAGTGTTCAGGAAAGCTCAGGCAATGAGAAACAGTCAAAGTCGCGGACATTCAGCCCAGCATCATTCCGTCACTACCCCTTGGAAGTAGCGACGGTGCGAGGTGATACATCGACACCTGCGGAGCGAACGCCCGAGCAACCGAACAGGCGTGGAGTGAGCAACGAAGAGTGGAAGAAGAAGACTCCGCGTACACAGGTCGATAAACCCACTGCATCGAGGAGCAAAAAGCATTCCTTGCGTGCTATATACCAAATCGTCGAAGATGACATCTCGATGGTGATGAGACACAGGGTGATTCGTGGCTACGGAATTAGAAGTGTATGTTGCCATCCACCAACACCCGTTGGTATTTGTCTCATCTACTTTGGTAGGTTTCTCACAATGCCGACATAATGCAAGACGACCTTTATTTGTCTGGTACATTGTCTACCCTCTGGAGGTGGATGCGTCGTATGTCGGACTGATCTGTGCTTCTTAACGTGCTTACCAATACCTTTTTTAGATTCGAGAGAAATCGCGTGCACTCCTACGTCGAGAATCCACGGATACGATTTCTCAAACCAGGGGCTGATGGGAATATGGGAGGGTTTCCAAGCATTGCCTCAATTATCTGAGCCCAGAGATTCCACGTGCCCATTGAATGATTTACACTTGGCACCTCCCACGTCCGATTCAAGCTCTGCATCGGCTCTGGGCCTACCTTCTACTTTCTCTCAATCTTTTGAAGATTTGTCTTATGGTGACTTCAATGCTGCTATTACCGCGATACTATCTCGACAGAGTATAGAAAAGACATCTTGGTCGCCAACATTACGGACGAACAAATCGACACAACGAGAGTTGGCACTCCAATTGTGCGGGTGGTATCTGAGAGGTGACGAGCTCTCAGATGCGATTAAAAAGTACGGAATCGTGTGGGTCGTCATTCGTGTCGTCTAAGCAGTATATACAGATGGGAGAAGGATGGACAGCAGTCTCGTGCTGCCTGTTGGCTCGTATTCACGAGACAATATACCAGGGCACTCGAGTTGCTTATGCGCAGTAAAGGTACGCTCTTCACATGATCGTGTTTGAATCTCCCACTTGATTATATCTTGGCTCAGATGAAATGCACCACTTGATGTCCGGGACACTCGCCGCGCTTTTTCCAGGAAGCACAACAAGTAGCGAGTTGCGAGATCATTCTGAGCGGTTGATCGTTCGACTTCAAGATCCATATTTTCGCGCCATGTTGACCCAATTAACGTCAAAAGACTGGTCCGAGGTGCTCGAGGAAGAGGCCCTTCCCCTCTGGGAGCGTCTCGCCATCGCATTTCAATTCCTCGAAGACAGGGCTTTATCGCTGTACCTTCATCGCGCCGCCGAAAGAGCATCTGCTAAAGGGGATATTGAAGGTCTCATGATTACGGGGCTTACCCCAGGCGGGATAGACATCCTACAAAATTACGTCGACCGCACGGGGGATATTCAGACAGCGGCTATCCTCTCGTCTTATGTCTGCCCAGCAAAGTTCTCGGATATGAGGGCCGAGCGATGGCTGGAGGCATACCGGGACTTACTCGATGGGTTTCGGCTATTCCACCACAGAGTCAGCTTCGATATAGAGCGCGGTGAAATTCTTCAGGAGGCCGTGCAGAATGGGGACTTGCCGCCTTTTGAGTGGGCACCGAAACATGTTCTCATACGATGCAACTACTGTTCTAAACCGATGAACCTTTCAGTCGCAGATGAAGCGAACAAAAGTCGGGTGAGTAAACACACGATTGCGATGACGCTTTTGCTGAACTGAAGTAACTAGCCCACCGCTTGCCCGAATTGTAGCCGAGCGCTTCCGCGTTGCTCCGTCTGTCTGATGACGCTGAGCATGACACCTGATGCAAATCGGAATGCTGAACTCCTGAACACACGAGTTGCGTTCAAAGGTACGTCCAGAATACCTTCGTCTGTTGTCATAGACATGACTCCGTTTACCCGAGCAGATACGATTGAAGACGCCATCGTCATTTGTCAAACATGCAGACATGGTGGCCACGCGTCACATATCCTCGATTGGTTTTTCGGTGGGGAGAGTAATCGTGCGCGTGGAGTATGTCCGGTTGGGGATTGTGATTGTCACTGCGGGGATGAATTCTAGAGCCACTCGTCGGAACCCTTTGCGGTTGAATTGTGTAGTACTTATCGTATTTCATCATACTAACGTGCCAATTGTACATGTAGCTTGCACCACTATCTAGAAGACCATCATGGCTCATTGCGCACGGCAAAAAGCGTAGTGCTGCTAGCGAAAGCGAAGCCCTCGTTCGGTCGTTCTGTGCCGGATGATAATGACTCTTTCCTTGTGGACGATGGGCGGAAGAGTGATAAGGAATCCGGCAGTGTTGAGAAGTGAACATTCTGAAAATGGCCACATTTTTTATGTTTGTTTGGAGTTGTGATGTAGCTCGGTAATATCCGGTAATGACTTCAAAGCCCCCCAACAAGACTTGTAAGTTGTAACAAGTTGTCATGAAACCTGCACGCTAAGTACCATTTACACGCAGCTTTCATTGAGTCAATCGTTCGCCTTTGTCCTGCATGGATACCTTCAAATTAGGCGCGTGTTGCACAGCGACTTTGGACCCAGGGCTTTCGGGACTTGGAAAGACAAAACCGTGTTATCTCCTTTGGGACGGGCACGCGTTATTAGCTTATGAGCCACTGTGGCCTGTGACAGGTCTTTGTGATGAACTCTATCCTTCATCCCTTTGTTAGGATAGTATATAGGTTCGCCATTTATACGCCGATCCGGTCGACTTGATCTTCAGGACGCAAGGTGAGTTTGTTACTTGATCTGGGGCGACTCACAACATAAGAGTCTCGGTCATCAGCCTCTCACTCATCAGTGCACGTCTGCGTTTCAAGCCCTCCGTTCTACAGATATCCGTGTCATTCTCACTTCCATAAACTCCTCCGCCCAAAATGACCAACATTCGCTGTTCCTACTGCAATGAGTCCGTGCTACAAGCCGAATACAACTCCCATATCAGGGAGAAGCACGCCACTCCTACCGTGCAGGACATGTGTAGAGCCAAAGAAAACTATGCTCTTTATTATGCAATGTATCATCAACAACGTTCAAGGCCAGCACCTGTTGCACCCAAGCCCCCTCTGGCGTCCTCTTCCTCCGGCGCCACTGACTCGTCAAAAATGAGCACGACATTCTCGGCGTGGCAGGAGCAGAATAAATTTGCTATCACCCAGAGCGCTCGATGCATCACAGCGGACGACGTGTCCTCGTTCCGAGTCGATCGCTCGGATCAGCCTCGGACTGCTGCTCAGTCACTTCAAAAGTCGACCAAGTACGATATCCAGGAATTCGTGAGCGAGTTTCAGGAATTGCCAAGCGAAGATCGAGAGAAGTGCAATGACCTCATCCGAAAGTTGCCAGTGTTTGCTGTGAGTGTGACGCTTCGTGTTATAGCTTGTTCTTACGCCCGCCTAGTGCCTGAGTGCTTATATCTTCACGCATTTGAAATTATGCGTGGCAGACAAGTCAAGGTACGCATCGAGATCTAATAGTTTTTTGCGAGAGATTTCATTTCCACTTTGAAGCTTGTTAGATTCGTTTCTACTCATGACGCAGGAATGGATCAACAAACAAGAAGAATGGTGCCTAATCAACTACCAGGCTATCAAAACAGACCTCATCAGCTTCCTTGAGCAGGTAACGCATTCGTTTCGGTCAATCTTTATTTCTCTCTGATCGCGGTCGTAGTCTCAGGTCCCGCATCATAACTGTAATCAACAACTCCTGGACAGCACAAGACTCCACTATTTGGATGTCCACAGTTTGGCTGCGTTGATAATCATCTATTCCACTGACCAGAGTCACGTACAATCATTCTACGCCATGAGAGATAACCAGGCGCAAGCGGTCCTGGATTTGCTACAAGAGGCGAGGCTTACCTTTGTATCAATATCCTGATAAAATTGACACTAGGTGCAGCTGATAGATATGAAATCCGACCACCTCGATGGATGGTACAAACGCCGATTTCTGGATGCGGTCGTAAGGTTATCTAGGAAGTCTCGACTATACCCTCAATCATTAAACATCACCGGAGCTGATCAAGTCGCTAGTACTGGCGATCGAGGTGGCTTTGGCGCAATATTCCGCGGAGAGCTGTCCGGGAGAGTTGTTGCTTTGAAGGAGCTGCAGACAGCAGGCCGCACGGCTGATGATTATTTGAAGGCAAGGCACTTTGTACAACAGAGCAATTTGCTGATGTTTGATTTAACCAGGATTTCTGCCAAGAGGCTGTCGTATGGAGAAATGTACATCACAGGAACTGTCTTCCATTTTACGGCGTCACCAACTTTGTCGATGATGGGGTACCGAGAACTTGTCTGGTCTCTCCGTGGATGACGAATGGGAACCTATCCGTTTACCTATCCCACAATCCGGATGTGCCACGTTTACCTTTGGTACGTCCTTTGGCTAAAGAAACACATGATCACCGACCTTCGTCAGTTACTTGACGCTGCAAGCGGGTTGGAGTATTTGCATGCCATGCAACCCACCATTGTCCACGGAGATCTCAAGAGCGTAAGCATTCACGACCTCTGTAATCCGATGTAGATGCTCATAGCATTTATCCAGCTGAACATTTTTGTCACTGCTTCAGAGCGGGCATGTCTCGCCGACTTTGGCCTTGCTACTGTTCATGATACGCAGGTTTCCGTGGCCACGACCGTTCACGGTATCTATGGTACTGCGGGATACATGGCGCCTGAACTCATTTCGGTTTGGGAGGATCCGAACGGTGCAACACTCCTTGCCCAACTTGATCGACGACGATGCGATATGTTTGCCTTTGGTTGCATCACGTACGAGGTAAATGACCACCCTCGTCGTAGGCGGAGATGGCTGATGTATCCTCGCAGGTATATACCGGTGGACCACCCTTCCAAGGGAACAACCCGACTGTGCGCAGCCAGGCGCTGCTGAGCGGTCGTAGGCCACAGCGACCCACCGAAGCGCGGGTCCACGGGCTTGGGTTGGACGACGACATGTGGATGTTTATCGGGAGCCTCTGGGCACATCGTCCCGAGGCCCGCCTCGTAGCAGAGTCAGCGCGGGATTTCTTGAGGTACAAGTTGTCGGCCACGGGGCAGAGTGCGTCTCGAGCTCAGGACGACCCCGAGTGGGAGACTGGATTCTTGAGCTCTCTCGTGGTGGCGAAAGACCTCTTCATATTGTAGCAAATTTTAGTCTAGCTGTCTTGCCGCCCTGTACTACCTGCCAAAAAAAAATAAAGTTTCTCAGCTCGAGGCATGGTTGATGCGTATCGAAAGTGAGAAACCAAAGTTGATCGTTGAGAGCCAGAGTTCCGGAACGAGTCCATCTAATAATTGAACATCGTCATGTTTTTCACGACTTCTTTCGCCGATCTCAGTCGATTTCCTTACGCCGTAGACTACAGAGGACACATTTACGAGCCTGAGATTCCAGTGGGGCCCACCATATGCTATCATACTGCATCACATCCCACGTACACAAATGCTAACGAAAAATGCTATCAAGACTAATCGGTATCACGTATATATTCATACCATGACCATAAATCGAATATGAAACCCCCCAATGCAACTCACCCTCGTCGCCATGCCTCACACATCGAATCGAAACCCATCGTCCTCATCGAATGCGTCTTCAAACACGATCAAACCCTCGAGGTCCTTCTTCACATCTTCCAAACTGTTGTTTCTTATGTGGACGACCACGTGCGTGTTTGACTCGAACGCCGCCTTGGTGATCGTTCCTGACCTTGGGCGTCCGGTGTCCGGGGCGGCGTTAACAGGCGGGGCAGAGGTGGCATTGGGTTGGGATGTAGCTGTTTTACCCTTGACGGGTGCGGTCGGCGCAGTGGCCCGCGCTGCAGGCTTTGTAGGCCGCGAGATGGATGTCGCGCGGGAAGGTTGAGCAGCACCTGCGCGCACGAGAGGCGTCGAGCGCGTGGCAGAAGGTGCTCGTGTGGTAGCTTTCGAGGTAGGCGCATGCAACGTCGATTGAGACGTGGGGGCGCGGGTCATGGGCTGAGAAGCCGATGTTCGTGCCGCGGTTGTCGGAAGGCGAGCGCTCGACGTAGTAGGTGGTCGTCGAACGGCGGGTGGTACTCGAGAATATGCCGGGGTAATCGCGTGTATTCCAGGAGTGGTTCGCTGTGCTGCTGGACGTGGGGTGGGCTTACTGGTTACGGCAGATTTTTGCTTTGGAATCGTCGAGGGTTGAGGTTTGATCCCTGGCTCGGGTTTAGCCCGCGCGAAGGGACTGTCGTCTTCTGTACGTAGTGGTCCAAAAAGCACTAAATAAAAGTAATAGAGACCATCTGTGGAAACTCACCAATGTCTTGTTGCGGTAAGGTGGGCGGTGCGAAAAAATTACATTCCGTGGCATCGGCGGTGAAAGTTATGTTGGTGCTCGGTGGATCGTCCTCCAGGGTGTACGAGCGTATGAGGGCCATCAGAGTTTTGCCAACCTCCCTGTAGTTTGGCATTTCAAATGGAGGCTCGTACGGAACGTCTACCCCGTTGTGAACTCCCAAAGGACACTGGATTGAATCACAAGCGCTTACCCTCGACCTTTGGTGGCATGTACTCGATTTCATCAAAACTTTCCTCTTCAATTGATTGATTTGCTACAGGTGTATCGACTTCGATTTCAATGTCGCTCACGTCCCAGTGTTTACCGTCCGTGACGGGAGTCTCAAAGGCCTTGCTTGCACTGCGAGGCAAGCGATCATGTTTACGTGCAGAACTGGGGCGAAGTGACCCGTCAAGTAAGGCGGGTTTGGCGATCTTTGCGCCGGTGGCAGATAGCTGGTTGGCAGTACGATTTGGAAAAGGTGTCTTATCACCGAGGGGACGAATGGCAGGTGTGTCCTTCGGCTTAGAAGGACCGACCTGCTTGCCAGGGAGGTCTTTCAAGACACGGTCTGTTTCTGTTGGCGGACGTCAAGTGCGATGCCAATGGTATGAACATGTAGTACTTACGCAAGGTCTTCGACTGAAGCGGCGTGTTCTGGACTAGCTTCCTCCCCTTGCCCATGACCGTCATGGGGGCATTACGAATTGTATTTTCCTGCAGGACACTCCGCGTCTTGGTGAGTACACGACCCGGTGTTTTGGTCAAGATGCCTCTGTCGGCGTCGAGAGGCAGACCAGCGGGACGTGCACTGAGCATCTTGCAGTTGCTCGATGTGAACTTGAATTTGGAGGCGCGGCAGTTCTCAACACGAACCATAACGCGGTCACGTGAAAAGTCACAATCACAGCCACAGCCACAAAAACAGACCTATTCAAACATCCAATCAGAAGAGTTCAAAAAATGGATGCTGCCATCACTCATTCATTCAAACACTTGAGTCGATGAAAATGATAGAAAGTTATATCCACACTTCAGAATTACATTTATCAACTATCAACTATCTATCTAGAATCCATCAGACAGACGCTCTACTCGCTGGCTCCGACTCACCGAGCTGCAAGCAGCCCGGCGATGCACAGAACCAAACGTCCTCGAGATCCCACCGAGGTGGAGACCATGTTCTCTGTCGAACGAGCGAGCGCGAATGTCATCGAATGGATTTGAAGGATGTGGCATGTGTAAACATGCGAGAACGAGTTAGTTTCTATAAAATAGATCCTAGCTGAGTATGTTCTGAGGATTCATAATGTCGAAGCGCGGACTTTATAGATTTTTTTGTTGGTCCGTGCGCTGATCATCAGCACGTGACTTTTCTGCACGCTCTGAAGCAATTCACAAGTTGGACCCGGAACCACACTTTGAGTCCGTGGTCAAGACTTTGCGCATTATGGTACAAATGCACTGGTAGCTTCCCAGCCGAGCAGACAGTAAATCCTGGTGGGCTCTTGGAATGCTGTCTGACTCTTGATCTACTCACCCACACGCTTCATCAACTAGCATACCAGCGATCGGCAGAAAGCTCATACAGGTGAAGTGGAATGTTGCATAAACTATAAGTAAGTGGGTCACCATGGATCTCGACATCCCGAATACCTACAAACTATGCCTCTCATTGCTACACCCCAAACTCCCGCTCACCTCCAACATACGTCTGATGTTGGTCCTGTTGTAGCCGCCTGGTACACCAGCTGGCATGCCACCGAAGGCTTCCCGCTCTCAGAAGTCAGTTGGCAGAAATACAACACATTAATTTACTCTTTTGTGTAAGTTTGCCTACCCCAACTATGATTAAACTCGATTGTTCCTGGACAGTACTACGTCTCCGGATGTCAATTCCTTGGATGGATCCGACGCGCCGCTCCTCTCTGAATTCGTGCGGGTGGCACATAAACATGTGAGTTTGTCTGGTCATCATGCTGAAAGCTTGCTTAGTCGTTGAGAGGGTGTTGCAGCGCATGTCGCGATCGGCGGTTGGACTGGCGGCCGCTGGTTCTCATCGAATGTTGCGAGTGCGCAGAATCGCACTGCCTTCGTGCAAACTGTCAGTGATCTTGCAATGCGACACGATTTAGATGGGATCAACTTTGAGTGAATTGCCGTCTTTTTTTCGAGTTCGCCAGTCCTGATTATACCTTCGATAGCTGGGAATATCCGAACACCCAGGGGATAGGTTGCAATACGATAGATGACAATGACACGCAGAACTTCCTCGCCTTTCTTCAAGAACTCCGTGCGAATCCTGTCGGGAAGAAATTGACCCTCTCCGCGGCGACTTCTGTCACAACTTTGCGCGATCCCTTTGGCGATCCCTCTGCTAATGTGAATGATTTTGCTCGTGTCCTCGACTATATTGCCATCATGAACTACGATATATGGGGGCCGTCATCACCTCACGTTGGTCCCAATGCTCCCCTTGACGACGCATGTGCATCTCCCACTGACCGATACGGTTCTGCGGTCGCCGCTGTGAAAGCTTGGACTGCCGCGGGAATGCCAGTCAACCAGATCGTGCTTGGGGTCGCCGCTTACGGTCACTCCTTCAGTGTCTCGCCTTCCGATGCATTTGTCCATGACTCAAATACTGAACTAGCTGCATACCCGACGTTCAACCCCTCAAACCAATTATCTGGTGATTCATGGGATGATACTGGTAGTGTTGACACTTGTGGTGTCTACGAGGAACCCGGTGGTACCTGGAATTTCTGGGGGCTCGTGCAAGGTGGCTTCCTGACTACTAACGGGAATCCCGCTCCAGGTATCTACTACCGTTACGATGCCTGCAGCCAGACTGTGGGTAGTCTCATTATTTCAAACCACTCCTCGACCTGACCATCATTTTCCAGCCGTTCGTCTATAACAAAACCTCCGAAGTCATGGTTTCTTTCGATAACGCCCAGTCATTCGCTGCGAAGGGCAAATTCATCAAGGAGGCTGGTCTGAGGGGCCTGGCAATGTGGGAGGCTGGCGGTGACTACCATGATATTCTTCTCGATTCTGTCAGGTCTGCAGCTGGGTTTGATACACTATACATGCCTACTTCCTACGGCACACCTACATACCTACTACCTACCAGCAGTATTAGTGATCTTCTATAGTACCTTCCAGATTAATTGTATAGAAGTTCAGAACACCGTACAACCACCTCTCACTGCTTGGATCTGCGCTTACTCAATTGATTTCTTCTGACCACAACCCAGTCTCTTCTCCGAATTTCCCCGGCGGTGCTGTGTAGCTGCCAGCTTCCCTCGAGCCCTTCCTTGATAGTACACAGGCTGGCACACTACGGCAGGGTCCCCATTCTCCGTCGTCAGTCAGGAGGAGTATAAAATACGCTTTTGCGTAAGCCTGCTCGTGTAAGAGGGCCGAGACCACCGCCCGCTGAAGCCATTATATACACCGAAGGGCAGTAATACTGAATGCTTTACATTCGGTATCGCAGGTGCTAGATACAGGATCTACTAGGTACTAAGCGGTAGGCTTACACTCCCTTGTAGTAATCACGGTGCCGCTGCGCGTGAGTTTATATCTCAATGCTGAAACGTTCCCTCATCCATACTAATAACAGTGTTGCTACACGTCGCGGCAAGAGGTTGGGAGGACCCCCTAAGGTTTTGTCTGAGCGGATCAGACGGGTCCGAACTCCTTGAATTCATTCGCCAAGAACATGCACACGTGAGTCTATTCAAGTTGTATCACAACGCTGAAACCTCCCTTAATCGTAGTAATAACGGTGTTACTGCAGTGTCCGTCGCGACCAGAGGTTAGGGGGACGCTTGATTGAATGCATGAGACCCCCCACTCCTTCCTGAATATGACCGTGAAGCAAATGCGCGCGCGAGTTTATATCTCAATGCTGAAACGTTCCCTTACTCGTAGTAATGACGATCTTATTGCACAACGTTCGTCGCAACCGGAGATTGGGAGGATGTTTGATTGAACGCGTTAGACCGCCATTCCTTCCCGGATCTGTTCGTGAAGCAAAAGCCCGCGTGAGTTTATATCTCAGTACCGAGACGTTCCCTTAGAGCTTGTTGAGAGGACCCCTGATTAGCCGATACCTGGATGAAAGCCATATATAAGTAGGAGGCCCTGCGAGCGGTAGGAGCTGCACAGTGCACCTAGGTTAGCTCCTCGAACCCGAGCTATCAGCGATGTATTCTGCAGTCCTTTCCCTGACAGTCACGCTGTCTGTCCTCCAACGGGTGACTTCCCTTGCACCAGCCTCTGCTACAAAAGAGCCTGTCGCCGCTGCCTGGTACGCAGGCTGGCATGCCATGGAAGGGTTCCCACTCTCCGCCATCAGTTGGGACAAGTACAACACACTGATCTACTCTTTTGCGTAAGCCTGCTTGACATTATCAATCCCGACTTTGCAGAAGCAGCTGATTATTCCCGGACAGCGACACTACCCCGAGCGTCAACAGTCTTTCTTTGGACGGATCAGATCCAGCACTCTTCCCCGAATTTGTTTGTGAAGCGCATAAACACGTGAGTTTATGTGCTTAGCCCTGAAACAATCACTTACTTGAAGCACCAAGGGTGTTGCCGCACATGTTTCAATCGGAGGTTGGGGTGGCAGCCGCTGGTTTTCACCCAACGTTGCAACCCCGGAAAACCGTACTGCTTTCGTGCAGACTGTTGCAGATTTCGCACAACAATATGGCCTAGATGGCATCAACTTTGAGTATGTCTTGGAAGTTTTTCTCGGTCGGCGAACGCTGATGCGCCTCTGCCAGTTGGGAATATCCGAATTATCAAGGCATAGGTTGCAACACAATTAGTGCTAATGATACACAGAACTTCCTTTCCTTCCTCCAAGAGCTCCGTGCAAATCCTGTTGGAGTCGAGTTGACACTCTCTGCCACGGCTGGGATCACCCCGTTCCGTGACGCGTCCGGTAATTCTTCTGCGGACGTATCAGGCTTCGCTGAGGTCCTGGACTACATTGCCATCATGAACTACGACGTTTGGGGCTCGTGGTCATCGGCTGTCGGACCTAACTCTCCTTTGAATGACACCTGTGCTCTTCCCGCTTACCAGGTTGGTTCTGCAGTTTCCGCCGTCGAAGCGTGGACTGCCGCCGGCATACCGGTTGACCAGATCGTACTGGGTGTCCCTTCTTATGGTCACTCGTTCAGTGTCCCGCCTTACGATGCGCTTGCCGGGGGTGAACTTGTTGCATACCCGAAGTTCAACGCTTCGAATCAGCCGCTCGGCGATGCATGGGATAATTCTGGTAGCACTGATGTGTGCGGTGTTTACAACCCACCTGGTGGTAACTTCCACCTGTGGGGTCTCGTTGATGGCGGGTTCTTAACCCCGGATGCCCTCCCAAAGCCAGGTATCTATTACCGTTATGATGAATGCAGTCAAACTGTTGAGTGACCTCGAGACTTGCATACTGTTGTGCTTTCTTTCTGACCATTCGTTTCAGCCCTATGTTTACAACGAGACCTCCGAAGTCATGGTATCCTTTGATAATCCTGAATCGTTTGCTGCGAAGGGCAAGTTCATCAAGAAGGCTGGTCTTAGAGGGTTTTCGATGTGGGAAGCTGCAGGTGACTCCGATGATAAACTCCTCGACTCTATTAGGTGCGCGGCTGGGTTTTGACACCGCACACACCTACTACGTACTACAGAGACACTTACAAGCAGAACTGGCGATCTTATTTGAGCACTTTGCGTTTTACATTGTACAACCGAGATGATCGATTCGTCTTCACCCTCCTTTCCTTAGTATTTATAGGACACTTTAAAGTTTGAACCTTCCCTACGGACAGCTTACCACCAGTACTGCGTACCCTCCTTACTATTTATTTAATAGACTATCTACACTAACTCATCATTTGAAATAACGCGGGTTGATTCCAAACCTTTTAGCTGAAATGTAACCTTTGAGACCTTGTCACTATGCTGACTCGCGACTCTCCTATCGCGCTTCGAAGGCAGCGATTTTCCATGGACTTGTCTCTGCGGACCGCGCGGGAGGTACTTATGCAAGCTTTTCAAGTATCGCCTAAGGGTCAAACCCTAGCATCGTTGGAATGCAAGACAGGTTCCTATGGTACATACCTCCCATTCCGGCGGCCGGAACTGCGAGCTGGTGCCCAAAATTGGACGACGTACTGGCGCAAGCGTTCAACGGACTCGGCAGTATGAGCGACTACCTCAATGCGAGGACGCAGAACCTAAAGTTCGGCCCACAAGCCAACTCGTTCGTCGAGTGCGCAATCGCATTTACTGTCACCCAATTCGAATTTTATTCGAATTTTCCACGTCAATCGAGTCGGGCTGCGAATGCGTCGAGATGCTCGAGATGCTCGAGAGTTTATTTGAGAAGACTACAGCCGCAAGAAACAACACCTGTTCTCGAAATACGGAGCGACGGCCGCACACGCGCACGGCAAAGTTAGCAACAAGGCACGCGACAAGAATGGGTTGGAAAGGCGAAAGGACAGCGTATCAAGGACCAGGACGTGCCATTAGCGATGCGAACACCACATGAAGTGCCAGGGGAGAGCCGGAATGAACCAAGTAGTAGCAGTTGCAGTGAGGGGACCGGGCAGTGTAGTTGCGGACCAAATGGTTGACGGCGTAAGCCCCGCGACCTGGGCGAGCAGCGCAGGAGATGACGGTGGGGACGAGGTGGTCTGCTACACGTGCGTAGAACCCACGGGAACATCACATGAGGTGTTGAAGACTGCGCCGCACGATAGGCCACAGAGCGACGAGGGATCATGAGGAGAGGGCCTGGAAGTGGCAGGTCGGAGGGGGAAACAATTAAGCACGCAGAGCGGAGATGTCCGTAGATGAGATCGCTGCCGTGCGAATGCGTCCACGGAAAGAAGCCGATCGTATAGTATACAATCGGGCTTGAGAGCGAGGGGAGCGGCAAGGCACTGTGTCAGCCAAGGAACCCCAAATGAGCCCCAAAGGCGGACCAAGCCCTCAGACGGAGCAAAAGTCCATCAGGACCAAGGCGATCAGCCGAAGCACCGCACGACCACCCAGACGAATCCAACGAGTCGGGACCACTGAGTATCCTGTAGACACGACGGACAGTGACGCAGGGCACGCAAAACGCGAAACGGCGAGCCACGTGACGAAACGCGAGATCGCGCAGGTCAAGCCAGGGTGTGAGACCAGTGTCGAACAAAGTAAAAGCGTCGCGCACGGACACGCAGATACAGATATCGAAGGAAAGGTCGGAGGAACACGCCAAGACGCGTAGATCGAGAGGGAGAATACAGAGGCGCGATGGGAAGCGTCGATCGAGGGGGAGGAAGGGCAAAGGCGCACGGGATATCAACGACGCGAGATTTGAAGAAGATGATCAGTACACCTCAAAAGTCGACGAAGACTCACCAAGAACACCTCGATCCACCTCCACCACTTACCACTCAGCGTCCAGTCCGGGAAGCCGGCCACGCGGCCATACGGACGTGCGGGACCAAACGAGAAGCGTCGAGAGGTGCAGGGAGCATGGCACAACGAGCGGTGTATACCGCAACTGGAAATGAGTCCCTGTGAAAACTTCCTATGCTCGAATCGGTCGGCGTCTGTTTGGATGTGTGAGCAGAAAGTATATACGAAATAAACAGCGGTAGGAAGATACAAGCACGACGTGAGACCAAAATCATAAGGGTTATCTGATCGAGCATACCCTGGTATGCCCAACTGTGCCGTCGCCTGCTCGAATGTGCTCCCCGTGGTTCTAGGTGTACTCCCGGACCAATGCTCCTCTTATGCGTGTTTCTGTGCTCTGATGTGCTCGTATGCGGTTCTCCACCTGCCCATAAATGCAAATTTGTGCTTTATTCTGTTCGAGTATGTTTCAGTATACTCCCGGACCAATGCTCCTCCTGTGCATATTTCTGCGCTCTGCTGTGCTCGGATGCAGTTCTCCGTCTGCCCATAAATGCCAATTTATGCTTTATTCTGTTCTATGTACATTCTCTGATATGCGCTACTATGCACATGTATGTGCACGTACTGCAGCACGGTATAATACGACGAGCAATGTCAAAGCAAAACGTACGAAACAATTGAGGATGTTTGGAATGACAGCCAAGTCGACAATGGCGAGACCAAAGTGATTGCACGAGGGGAAAGGAGGGATTCGTCGGAGAGCCGATTCCACGATTTCGAACCCAGGGAGGCTACTAGTATAACTTGCCACTTGCATGGGCTTGCTTTGACCACTCTTTTCCTGGAGACTGCACGACAATGTTAGTATGTATTGCTCAAGAAATAGTATACGCACGATGGACTCCGTTTCTGTATCACATGACTACAGTTCCTCGTCAGTTAGAGGCAAAGTGAATAAATATTTCGGGTGACGCACCACACACTGCTCCTTTGTAAGCGTCCACCAATATTCCTCGAAGTCGTCCTTGGTACCATCCTTGTTCACTTGCTTCAACCAACGGCGTGCACACAGATTCCTGTATATGACGCAGTGAAGCTGAAATTCCTGAAACAAAACCATCTAGCTTACCGTCCAGTTCGCTCTGATGGAACTCGCATCCGCCCTTTTGCTTTTTCTTTTTTCACTTTCCGGTCCTTGTCCAATTGCACAGGTTTTGGTTCCGAAGTCGCAGGGGCGGGGAGTTCAATCGCAGGGGCGGGGAGTTCGGGCATATCAACCTTGGCTGCGGAGAGAGACGCCACCGAACTAACAGAACTAGCATTGAGATATTCAAATGTGAATGATAAGAAACTTACATAGGGTTTTTCATAAGCAACCTAACACTTTTCTTCTGTGTCGGTTTGGGGTGTTCTTTCTGCAGGGGTTTCTGGTTACCTCCCAGTTTCTCATCACTACTTCCGGCCTTGTTGGCGCTGCCAGTGAGAGGCTCTTCGATGTTTTCTTTGGTCGAGTGATCCTGGTCGCTTCTCGTGGTACTGGAGACCTTCTCGTTCTTGTTGGTTACAACCGTGCCTGTGTGCTTCTCCTTGCTGGTCTCACTAGACACCGTACTCGCCATATTGATGCCAGCGCTGGGCTCGATGCTGGGAAGCACCTCATTGCTTGAGATAACGACATCCAGGTCGTCATTGCTGTCTACGGTGGTGGTAACCTCGTCCCCACCCACACGAATGGTATTAATCCTGTCGTCCTCGATAATTGCAGTGTCCACGGGGTTCAGACCAAAGTCCCAGGTTGACGTTGAGTCATCAGCGGGGTCACTAGCACTGCGATCACCCTGCTTTGAGAGTGTGGGAGCATTTTCGTCGGTGGTATCAGAATATTCAGTATTAGGCTTCGAGCCCCTGATCTCCATATCTGAGACTTTGTGTACTGTTGTCTCGTCTGCTGCAAAAGACACTATACAAAAGATAATAGAGTCGGGACTGGGTATTAAATAGAGATAGAATACCTTTTGTTCGTTTTGAGCAAACACCTTGTTTTGGTTGCTCGAGAGACTTTTGCTTCTGGCCTGCATGGTTGTTAGCATCACTCTTGCTTTTTTCAGTATTGTTGTTCGAGTTGTTTGAGTTCTCGTTGCCAGGGTGATCCAGATTGCCAGCGACATCATCTGAAGTGTTCTCGGTCTTCACTTTGACCTTCAAGTGACCCTCGTCATCGAGATACGACCGCTTGTATCCAGGGTAGGTGATTGATGCCAATTTGTCGAGTTTCCACCCATTGTTGCATAGCTTGAGAATTGGCCACTTGTCTTCCATGTATGAGTGGAAGTAGTCGTGTACGCTAGCAGTAGCATGTCCCCATGTAAATGGAGCATGTTTTTGAGTAGCAAGATCGTTCCACGCCAGGCGCATACTGTCACGAATTAGGCCGACAGTCTTGATATCGACCTGTTCTCCGTTTTCTCCCTCTAGGAATGAGGTCTTCCCGGCCGTAGTATAGTTTTGCGGTTGACGGATCCATGCGGTCCAGTTGTTCTTGTTCCAAAACTGTATTTTCGGGTGAGTTTTCTGGGTGGGCTTCTGAGCCAAGTTGGGAGAAACCCGAGGAACGTCAGTGAGGCCTTGCTGAACTTGTGGGATGGGATCTTGAACCGGCTTCAATTGGTAGTGAGAGAGATGATCTTGACAAAGATTCCTGGCACAGCATGGTCATCTACCATACAACATAATCGAATTACTTACCTGAATGTGTTGCGCTCAGCTGTAAGGCTAACGACCTGATATTCTAGGTTCCGGCATCGTTCCTCTAGTGCCTGGAGCCTCTGACCTGGATCCTGCATATATGTGCCCTAAAGTGGACAAAAATCAGATATTTTCAAGGATATAATCACACTCAGCACTTGATTGTAACTGAAGAAGTTTGTAGTCGGGGTTCTTTGTGTAAATGGTGGTCCGAAATGAGTTGTGGTGTCGATAGGGGCATCAACAAAAGAGGATATCTGAGTCATCTCGTCGATGTCCTTATTGGCAAGAGAAAAGGCAGAGCGGGAAGATGAGTGCATCAGACAGTGGACGGAGGAGAGAATGGAAGGAAAGAGAGATGGGATGCACCTCTTTTTTTTTCACTTGTTGGAAAACACCGTTGAGGAAATTTTGTGTAAGTATATGCGCAGGTATGTCCGTACATACATAGCGTAGCTACTCTACATCACCAACAAGATCATCCTCGTCCTCGTAAATATTATAAGGCATTCTCAGCACGGATGCATCCAATCCAGGTTGTGATAGGCAACAAAAGTGCTCAACTTCCTCACCACCTCATAGAGTTAGTCTCCTTGGTATCATTGCTATTACTGTCGTAATTGTCTTGACATCAATCACTACAAGTTCGTCTGTTAGGATACAACTGGCAAGCGTTTGAGAGGAAAGTCGAAGGAGCTCGGGATCAGGAGGTGAGTAAATTTTGAGAAGTGCAACATTGTGGAATTTCCATCCAGCCTCTTCAGTTTCACAAGGGAGACATGTGAAGTATTGGATTTCACCAAAGTGTACATGGCCGTCAAGTAAAACTTGACAGTAGTTACAATATAAGTAGTCGAAAGATTAGACATGTGAATAGACTTACCATAACATTGCATGAGGTACGAATCTTCTCTGGTGCTTTAAGGGTCTTGCGCCAAGCAGTTCTTGCAATCTGGCCATTTTTGAGTCACAAACGAGCCCATCGTTTGATATGTTCGAGTGGCGATGCGCCTCCTGGGAGAGAGTTTTGGAGAGCCTGCACTTCGAGCAGGGAAGGGAGTATGAAATAGCGGTCGTGCTTCAGTAGAAGGATAAATCCATCACCTAAGTCGACTGCGCTATCAGGAAAGGGTTGAGCGGGAATACTGAGTTCAGGAATGGCAGCGAGAAGACAATTGATTTGACAGCGACGAACCCCCTCATGCGCTAAATTGCTGTACGGATTTGATGGCTGCTGAATCTCCTGGACAAGATTACCGATGGTCCTCTCCATGGTCCATTGGGCATAACAGATTGGGGGGCCTTTTCGAATGGTTTCGCTAGCGAGGTGCACGACTTGATGTACACAGGGTCGTATGAAATGAACATGGTCCTCTCGATACCTGTAATAGAGGTCCTCAAATTCGTGTTCCCATTGGCAAAGAAGAGTGTGAGCAGTTGTGAGGGAGTCGCTCTTGATACTATGTTGGCACATGATTTGGAAACCACGAACCAATTTGCAGTAGTTGGCGAAGTACTCGTCTGGCAAAACATTGTACAGAAGAATTGGGCCAAGACCAAATGTGTGAAGCTGGAATTCCCAGGTCTTGTAGCCAGATGTGAGCTTCTCTGCAATGTTGTGAGGTCGGGTACCAAATGATCCTGGAAGGTATGAACCAGCACTGGCGACGGATGCACCATATCTCTCCCAAGAGGGACCATCCTTGAAAACAGCCCATTCCCAAGTCTCGAGGCTATCGGTGTTGTCACAGTCAATAGTCCCTCGCCAAAGTGTGATCAAGAGATTGCTTATATTGCCTGCAAGATGCATGATGTCAGTCGTCATGCAATACGGAATTCCAAGGGAGCGCTATGGACTGAGCCCAAGTATTAATGGAGCCTTGGTGATTCCAGTCTCAGTCTTGCGTTGGTCATATTGAGTTTGGTTTGGTGAAGTGAGGAGTCTTTGCAGGTTGTCAGCATAAGCCTCAGATCTGCCAAGGGGAAGATTGAAGACATTGACATCAGGGTGATTACTGCCTGCAGTACACCGGTCCCTTGGTTTGATAAGCGCTGGATAATAGTGGCGACCATGGGTTTTGCGACATCCAAGGATCCCGCAATAAATGCGACATCCAAGGATCCCGCAATAAATGCGACATCCAAGGATCCCGCAATAAATGCGACACCCATTCTTGCCACTGTGGCCTACCAGTCCATCCCAGTAAACAAGGCCAGGACCGTCTGCTGTTGGAAATAAAAGGTAGAGATCTGACCGAAAGGTTAGGTCTTGGTCGGCATCCCAAATTTTCAACCCCTCGTTCTGAAGCGCAGAGAGATGATGGAATGAGGGGAAGAAAAAGGAGTCCAGGTTTTTTGGTTTGTTAGGTCCCGGGATGAACACACCCAGTTGGACATACAGCTTTTTGTATCGTTTTTCTGGGGACAAGTTGGTAAAGATCCATATTAGAATCCAACAGTCAGATTCCTTGTGCTCATACAACTGTGTGCCGTCAACTGAAGCTATAAGGACAATGTCATTCTCCTTGATGTCACCATCGAGAACTGGGCCAAGATAGTCCAGGCCCATGGCAACATCATCTATTATAGGTATTTCCCCAGTGCATGATAGTCCAAGGCGGATTTCTTGAGTACGTTCATAAAGATAGCGCATATCCTGTGCAGACTGGGGGTTCCGATAACGTGCTTGAAGCTGCAGACCAACCGGAATCATAGTGAATTTCTTTGCTGCAGCCTTGACTCAGCCATTGCTGGCATGCAGACGACCCGGATCCCAGCAAGATGTTGCACAGATGGGACATGCTTCGAGCTCACTGAACGGACTTGTAAAGCCAACACATGAGCCTGGACACATGTTGTGCTTGACATGCTCAATCCCTGTATATTCAGCGACCTTTTTCTCAACGGCATGGAAGCTGAGAAGATCGTGGATGGCAGGTGACTCGGGAAAGTTGCTTCAGGTTGACCGACAGATCCGACTGTATGCATTCTGGAACGAATGCTTGAGCAAGTACATAGCAATACTATGGCGAACACCATTGTTCTCGATGGTTATTGGACCCTGCAGAGGGTTTCAAAGACGATGAATGGCTTCCTTTGAGAGCTTGTTGGTAGCATCATCAAGCAAAGCTCCTCGGACAAGAGTGATGAATTGGAGCTGGGTCTTGATTTTCGGGAGGACAGCGGAACAAACGAGGTCGTCAATGCTAATGTCAAGAGGTTTCCTGCACTCAAAGTCAATATCATAAATTGGAGGTGACTCCAATGGAAAACGCTCTGGTAGAGGGCTACAAAACGATGGGGACTCGGAAAGATGGACTGGAGGGTTGGGTGAGGATCTGCGAGATGGATGTGGAGATGGGGAGCTGCGACGAGAGGATAAGGATGGGGATCCGGGGCCAGGGGATGCTGGTGGAGAGGCATGCATTGGAGAACCGCGGGATGGAGAGGGAGATGGCAGATACTGCAGCTGGATCACAGAGTCCGAGTCAGGCTCATCATTTAGTGCAATATCCTCAGGACTCTGTAAATGGTTCAGTTTAGGACTTCGTGTATTGAAGATAATAAGTATTTGCATACCTCTGGAGAAATCTATCTTGCATGTTTTTTCCCTGGGTGAGGATCAGAGTCATTGGGTGAACGAGCTCGGATGCGATCATTTGTGCTACTACTCAGGTATGTGTCTGGTTGATGAAGACGCAATGCTTGTGCAGCTTGATGTTGAGAACCCAAGGGATCCTGTGAGGAAAGGATGTGCTGTTTTTCTTCTGCATTACTGGCAAGCGCAAGGTGGTGATACCATGTTGCTTTTGAGACTTTGTGTGGCTGGCCAAAACCAAATTTTTGACATATGCATGTCCAGAGCGGGCCTGCGGCAGTTTCCTGCATGGATGTGGTAGAGGGTTAGAACACTAGTAGCTGCAGATTGCAGCTCCGCATTGGGCACAACGTTGCATGCAATAAGAAGCTGCAATCTGCACTTACTAGTAAAGCAGTCAATGGGGTAACGAAAGGAACATATTTGGATTTGCTTATCTACATAGGCAAACACAAACAATCCGAACTGGGCACAACACATCAGAGACGAGCAGAAATATACAGTACCTAGAGCATAGTACTTAGTGTCTGGCCCTCTTCAAAGAGGAGTTGCTGCATCCACGCTACAAGAAAACACTAGAGGGATTGAGACGAAATTTTGAAACAATGTACTCACTGCTTGAAGCTCTCGTAAATGCTCAAGATATTCATCTTCATCTTCAGACTCAGTCACACTGTCAACAATGACTGTGAATGATTAGATTGCTTGGTTTTGATGATCTGAAAAGACTAGTAACAATAGCAACATACGAGGATCTTTAACGACATTGGTTTTAGGCAGAGCTCGCAGTTTTTCTGTGGTATTTTTAGATGTAGGTGGAACACACTATGATAAAAAGCTGGCGTTGGTTGTCTGAAATGACTTGAAGTACTCACTGCTTCAAGGTCATCAACTACAGCTGTGAGTGTCGATTAGATTGATTAGATATGTTGAACACTACATTACCATATGTAGTAATAAGTTCACATACTTCCTGTATTTAAGTACAAACTCAGCTGAGCTGAGTTACAATCGAATCTCTCACTCGAACCATTACCACAAGTAAGCCCCATCAACCCAAGGTATGTGACCTGTGCAGACTCTGTCAATACATGTCTGGCTTCAACAGGTTATGAGCCCCGCTTGTGCTTAGCACAGCGCTCAACCTAGCGGTTGATTGTGCGTTTTCATGCCACAACCATTTACACTTTTGAGCGTTTTACGCCAAAGTGGTTCGAACGTAGACACGTCAGTGCGTCTTCACGCTCAACCTCTGTGATGCGCTTCCTAGCGCTCCAGTGACAGTGTCTCCTGGATTTTCCAGGGAGAGACTATGTCACTTTGGTGACTTGGCTCTAAAAGCGTTCAGGAATGAGCGACTATTCATCGCCCCCATTCTCTATTTGACAATGGTCAAGTACTGACGCTTTTAACCCAAGATCCTCAACCATGTCTTCCAACTCTTACAACGCCGTTCCTCGCCTCAATGGTACCAACTACCAACGTTGGGCCATCGAAATGGCAAACTACCTCCGCTCCAAAGGTCTTTGGACCTCCATGCATTGCCCGTGCCCAGAGCATGAATATGAAGGTGAAAGCAGCAAGATCAAGGTTGATCGGACCAAGGAAATTGAGGCCTGGGAGGACAATGATGACAAGGCTTTAGGCCTCATCATGTTAAAGGTGGAGTCTCATATAGCAGCTAACTACCACTCCATAGAGACCGCCAAGAAGCTTTGGGACAGGCTCGAGTCTGCTTACTCGACCCCCTCCATTTCATCCACCTTCTCAGAATTCAAGGCCCTCCTCGACATCGTCATCCCCGAGAATTCTCATCCTGCACCCGCGTTTGCCAAGATCAACGCTCACCTCGCTCGCCTTACCGAGCTCGAATACCCCGTGAGCGCCAAGATCCAGCTCATGCTGGTATTGGCCAAGGCCCCTGCCTACACCAATGTTTTGACCACAATGCTCAATCAAAGCTCCCTGGAGACCAAGGACAAGGACGGCAACAAGCTCAAGACCCCAGCTGTCTCTGAGCTGGAGAAGATTGTCACCATGGCCTGGCAGCACCAGGCAACCAAGAAGGGCAAACAGCCTGCTGGGGCACAAGCCCACAAGATTTCTGCTGTCAAGCGGAAAGGAGCTGACCCTCAGTTCCAGCAGCAACAGCAGCAGCAGGGACAGTCGAGTGGCCAGCAACAGCAAGGCCAAGGCAAAGGGAAGCGCAACCATCGCGGTAAGCGCTCCCAAGCAGGGCAGGAAAAGCAGGAGAATCGGCAGAAAAAGCCGAAGAACAATGCAAACGATGCATCTCCTTCCACCTCCGCCTCCTTTGCTTTCAACGCCACGGCCATCGCTCTGCCTCCGCCTCCTCCCATGACGTCGTATCCCATCCAAGATCCTCGCGTTCTCACGCATACCCCTGGGTCCACTGCTTACGGACCCCCCGCCTTCCCTCAAACCCAACAGACGATAAGTCTCGCTCGCCGTTTGGAGGTGACTCCCACACCCCAAACAATCTGCAACCTCGAGCTCATCACTACTCGTTGTCCCATTCTGGACTTTCAGTCTGGACACCTCCCGCCGCCGCCTGTCAATTTCATCAGGCATTGCTCACCTTCCCCGGCACCACCGCCGATTTCGGAGTACGGTCGGCGCACCCTCCAGGAGCGCCTTGATCCCACACTCGTCCCCTCCGCCTCCATTATGGACGTGGACGAAGAAGACGTTGTGTTGATGGGGGATGAGGGACAAGATGAGTTCCTCAGCCATTACTTCGACCTCAATGACGGTCAGGACGAGGACAATCGGTTCTTGGGCGAGGCCGATGAGTTTGGCTTCTTCGAGGAATGGTCAGTCCCATCTAACTCTCCCTACTCAGATACTGATGAGCAATTTTCACCACAGAAAGACGTATATTATACTTTGTCGTCTGTAGTAGATAGTGAGAAAATCGCTTCACAATCTATGCTGCCTTCCTTCTCTCTGTGTGATAACTGCAATAAGTCATCAAGAAAAGGTAAAGAGCGCACTGTAGAGGATCATATGATCCCTGACAACATGTGGCTATTGGACTCAGGAGCTTTGGCTCACTTTACCCACAATCTTAAAGATTTCATGGAATATCAACCATACATTACACCACGGCATTCTCAAACAGTGAACAGCAAAGCCCCAATTTTAGGGGAAGGCACAGTTATTGTTGAATATAATGGCAACACTGTGCGATTATCGCCGGTTATCTATATGCCTCATTGCAACCTGAAGCTTATATCTATGGGCACTCTGCTCAAAGATCGCTGCCTCACTATCAATGCTGGTCCCGGCCACGTTGATTTCTTCGACAAATGTGCCAAACGAACACTCCTCTCGTTCCACTCACATGGCGCTGATACGATGTTCTGGATACGCACACCTGCTGTCCGCCCACATGCCAACATTTCAATGGCCTCAGTGGATTATGATCTGCTTCATCGCCGCCTGGGGCACCCCTCTAAGGATGTGCTCAAAGCTGCACGAAAGCATCTTAAGGATTTCCTGGATGTGAAAATACCGTCCCATGATAAGATCTGCCCTGGTTGTCAATTGGGCAAGCAGCCCAACCGGTCGTTCCCTCATACTGAGCGCAGAGCATCCGTGCCATTTGAGCTGATTCACTCAGACCTCAAGTCGTTCGAGGTGGAGTCGTACCACAAATTCAAATATGCCATCGTTTTCTATGATGACTATACTTCCATGGCATGGGTATCTTGCTTACGGTCCAAGGATCAAGCTTTGAAAACAACCAAACAGTTCTTTTTGTACATCCGCACCCAATTCAACACCAATATAAAAGGCTTCAAGTCAGATGCTGGTGGAGAATTCACCTCCAAGGCGTTCACTGACTACTTGCGGGACAATGGTATTCACATTCATCAGTCTGCTCCTTATGCGCACCAACAGAATGGTTGCACTGAGCGATTAATTCGCACCCTTATGGATAAGGCACAGGCAATGCGCCTTCACGCTTGCCTACCTGATTCGTATTGGGAATTCGCCATACTTCATGCGGTACATGTATACAATATCACACCCATGAATCGCTTGCAGTGGAGAACCCCCCATGAAATGCTTCAGGGGGAGAAGCCATCTGCTTCTCACCTCTGTGTCTTCGGATGCAGTGCCTATGTGCATCTGCCGAATGAGACTCGGAAGGGTAAGCTGCAGCCTAAGTCGCAGCTAATGATTTATCTCGGTGTCTCTACCGGCAGTGACACCAATTACCTTTTCATGCGCCCTAGCAACGCGCTTCACACTTCCGCGCATGCGATTTTCGATGAGCATCTCTTCCCTAGGTGCTCAGGGGCTCGGCCTCACAAGCCGGTAAGTCATGCCCCTCGCAAGCCACACACACTGGAAGATCACACTTTTGCGCCCTCTGACGGCTCCGATTCCGAGGATGACTGTGAACCTTCCCCTGTCCCTGTGCGACCTGTGTCACCAGAACGGGAACCTACACCACCACCACCTCCCACTACACCTCCTCGTGCACTGCGACCACCACCTGCCGGGCCTCCGGCCCTACCACGCAAGTCGGAGCGTATACGTCGCCCACCTGCACAGCCTGGCAACATTTATGGTGAGCACCATGACCCTGTTAAGCAGGTTAAAGATGTGGAGAGAGAATCCACATGGGAACGCCTCGTCGGCGGTGCCCCTCCGGACACACCCGGAGTGCCAGATATCCCTGGTGGCCTCCCTCCATCACCCACTCCATCTGAGGATGATGTCAAGCAGATCACCAGTGAAGGGGGAGACACCCTCATTAATTTCCTTACTCAACGCATAATCCCATTTGCGCAGTCCTCCAATTCTCCCAATTATCAGGAATGGTCCTTCAGGGACATTAACAAATTACCTGCCGCAGAACAATCTGAATGGCGGAAGGCCTGTGACACAGAGCTTACAATGCTCAAGGAACGAAAGGTATGGGACGTAGTCGATCGTCCTAGTAACTGTAAGGTTATTAAAAATCAATGGGTCTTTGATGTCAAATCCAACGGCTGGAAACGTGCGCGCTTAGTAGTGAAAGGTTTCTCTCAAGTCGAAGGAATAGACTTTGACCAAATATTCTCACCTGTAGTGCGATTCGAAACAGTGCGATGTATGCTCACCTTAGCTGCTCTAAACAAGTGGCACCTATCAGGACTTGATGTCCGCAGTGCCTATCTATACAGCGTTCTGGAAAAAGAGCTCTACATGGAGTTTCCAGAAGGGTTTGCGCCTCCCTGTTACGCTCGACCCGGGTAGGATCGGACGTAGCCCTTGAAGGCGTAGGGAGGTCCTAAGTGTCGAGGGTTCAAAGGTATTCCACGGACGCGTATGCGATCACGTGGCGTGGGGGAATCCACTGGCACGTGATGTGACCAAGTGGCGAAGTGAGTCGTCCAGCGATCGAGCGCGAAGTAACGACGTAGGCACGGAGTACGGATGCACGAAGGCAATACCGACCGTCCTCAGTTCAAG